>CM053787.1:628525222-628825222 GCA_028749045.1 Cupressus sempervirens
TTTGCAATTGTGGTTATTCTATGATGTGGATTTTGTTATGTATCAAATTTAGTATTAATAAAACCAATGTATGTGATTCAACGTCATGAAACCCTTAAGAGATGAAATTTGTTTATGGATTGTTCATATGTATGTGAGTTATTACTTCTAATATATTATCTCTTGTTGTTGTTATATTAAAAAAAATGTTTGGCAAACTTAGTGAAACTTTAGGTTAATTTCTTTTTGGTTCCCTGGCAGGGCGTTATAGGTGTCCACAATATTAAATGGGTAGGGGTGATATTTCAACTCCTTAGATCAAATAAATAATATATTTCAATACATTAATGGTTTTTGTTATCTTCAAATGTGATAGTTGTAAGTGTTATAGATCACTAATGGATTAAAGAAAACATGTCTCTCATAGTATTATTACTAGAAGATTAAGAAACCACTTACCTTCACACCCATTAGACTTGGGAGAATAACAATCAAAACCTTTGATTCCTCTTAAAAACCTTTATCAACTATTGTCTCATTTGATCATCAAGTTATCAGAGATCTTTTGACACATATACTTTTTAATTAGGGATGACATCATGTTTATCTCTAATATTACATAACAAAGAAGTAATTTATTAGGTATTAGGTCATTGAGACACTATATAGCTACAAACCTATCAAGTCAAGCATGTCTACATATCCACCTTTGATCCCCTTGGAAATCACCAATTAAAAACCAAACCATTAGTCCATTGTCAAACTACTCATCATAAAAAGGGAGATGAGAAACTTTGAAAAGGGGCAATGAGATCAATAAAACATGATGTCAACATAACATTAATATGGATATAATTACAGCGGTTGTATGACATCAACATAATGTCAACAAAGTGGATGATGGCATGTGATCTTAGTAGAGGAAAGGTAGAGTTTCAAACTTTTTGGATGGACATAAAGAGATGGTGAATTGGAAAATGGAAAAAAAAAACCAAAATAATTAGATAAGATTTGGAATGGACCAAGAGAAGTATTTGGAAATTTGACTTTCAAGGGAAGCCAAACAAGGATGATAACTTAATGAGGATGAAGTGGTGATAAATTTGAAAATTAATGATTAAAGCATCAAGGAATTAAGGAGTCAAGGAAATAGGTACCAATAGATATATGTAAGGATGGATGAGGAATCTTGAAAATCCAACAAATAATTTTTTTAGGATTTTAAATACTTTCAAATTTTATGGGTGAAAAGGAATGGTAGGAAATTAAGAGGGACACTAATAGGCCAAAATTTTGGCAATATTGACTCAGGAAAAAATAGTTTTCTACCATAGACCAAGTAATGGGATGAGTGGATGTGAACCTTAAAATTCCTAAAGAACAACAATTATAAAAGAATACACTTTTGACTTTGAGGATAGGGAAAATGAATGAAATCCCACATGAGTGCAATGGAATACCTTGATGGTCAAAAATTAAGAAATAAGTTCGATACTTAGGTAAGTCATTTGATTATAAAGTAAGAGAATTGGGGTAGTAACCACATGGTACAAGAAGGGAAAACCCAATTTTCTATTGGTTTAGAGCAATGAGTTGGGATAAATAAGGAAGCAATGAGCCACATCAAAACTCTCCCACTCCAACAATTTGCACCTACTAATTTTTTTGGCTTTTTAGCTTGGAAAATTACTAAAACATTAAAGGTGAGATTAATGCAACATCTAGACACATAAATAATGAGAGTTGACCCAATAATTATTTTTCATATTGGTTATCATAAATGCAAATTTAATGGGGAATTGAATGATAATTTTTTGGTGACCCTTTTAAGGGTTTTTACCTACTACACATCACAATCAATATCATCATAAATCCATTTGGCATATTTAGTCATGTGGGATCCACAAGAAATTAAAATGATGCTTTAGAATCAATATATCATAATGACAATGTGTGCACTCCACTTGGAGAAAAACATACATCCCCTAATGGTAACATATATTGTGGAGTGAAGATGCAATGAACGGTGAGGAGTGTAGTGGTAACCTAGGATTTCTCTATAAGGTTAAGATAAAGGTTGACATCTCCCTTATGGAAAACACTTGGATATACAATGAGATAAACTCTTTGAAGAAGATGGTGAGGGATCTGCAGACTAGCTTGAAAGTTGAAAAAAATAAAGGATTGAGCTAGAAGTGAAGGTTGGGAATGTCCTTGGTAAGCTTTTGGACTATGAAGCTAAGTTGTACCAACTAGTCAAGGATAGTGGGAAACATATGGATATGGCATCTTCAATCTAATGTGTTTTTGTTTCTAGCTTAGGAAGGAGAAGTGTGAAGGAGATAGTTTCCCCTATGGATGGTTTCTTGAGTGGAGGTCCCAACAAGCATATGAGGTTGAGTGCCAAGAAGACTATTGAAGTGGCTCTAGGTTTTACTACAAAAGATTCAATTAAAGAATTTTTTATTATTGGGAAGAGTCTAGCTAGAGTTGCAAAGGAGTTAATTTAGTGGGGTACTTTCTCTTTTGTCCTTTTTTTGTTGGACTTTGAGGTTTGTGGTCTTATTCTTTGCTTCTAGTTTATTGTCCTAGGCTTGTGTGCTAGTAACTATTTGCTTTTTCCCTTTGGGTTTTTTTGATTTTTTTTTTATTGTATCTATTCTAAAGTTTCAAGTCATTGTAAAACCTGGTGTTTATGTTGGTACTATGGACACATGTTTTATGAATGCTTGATTTGTATGGGGTTTTGGTTTCCCTCAAAACCTATTTTTACTTTAATCCAAAACATAGATTATGGAGCAAAACTTCTTGAAAAACAACAAAAGGACTAATATTTACATGATATAACAATCTTCAACACCAAGGTATCATAATTTAATTTTTCAAAGAAAATCGTCTTAAAGGAGTTGATCTCCCTCTTACTAGAGGTACATTCTATCTACAACCAATGAATTCATGTATTTGCATTCAACGAGCTATAAACATTTTCCTATATAGTGAATATTTACTTTACTAACAACTTTTGCATCATGAAGAATCTAGATAAATTAAGTGCTAGATTCATAAGTTGACACATCAAGCATGTACATATAAACATTGGCCAAAAATCTTGAAATTGTGTCAACATCCAATTATATACTTGTAGAGGAAAATAATTCCTCACAAAGTAGAACCTTAGCAAAAAATGAGGTCTTTATAACATGAGCTAAAGCTAAAAGAATTGTTTCTCCAACACATGAAGTAATACAAAATATGGCATATGTACCTAATGATTTTCATATGAAATCTCATCCTTATGTATATGAAATTAAAAAATGAAGCAAGGTCTTCATTTACTTAGTTCATACTGAACAAGTAGTATATGATGAGCACAACATGTATATGATAGTGCATGCCAAGTCCATAGTGAGTGCTGAGTCACTCAAGTATTGAGCAGATAGTGTATGTCGAGTGATACAAGAGCTAAGTAAGAAATGTATGTCGAGTCATAGTATAGAAGATAGTATATGCTGAGCATCAGAGACTTTAGATGCCAAGTAAGATAGTATTGTTGTAGTTGTTTGTAATGGCACAAACTACTATGTAAACTATTTTTGAGCTAACTTAAAGATTGAATTATGATATATTTTGGTGATAAGGATGAATCTTGAGTTGGAATCCCTATGCATTGCATGCATCCGATTAGAAAAAGGGAAGGTTTAAGTAGAAAAATGAATCACAATTGATGATTCATACCTAACCCTAAGTCACCTAGATCTTATTAAGGAAGACAAACCCTAAACTTCATATGTGTGTGGAAGGAATGAAGAGAGAAGTTTGCATGCACAAACAGAGCATTCATGATGGCTAAGGAATTATGAACTGAAATTGCATTGTGAAATTAGTTAAAGGAGAACATAGCAAGGGAATAGCATACAAAAAAGAGACATCTAATCAAGAAGGATAAAGAATACACCAGTTTAGAGGTGATCAGTCATTAAGCAAAAAAGTGCTAATTGCAGGATAATTGCTAAGTCATTCTAATAGGCGAATTAGTCAAATCTCTTAAAAGAGTAGTCCTAACAGGCTGTATTGAAATCCTCTAACAAGGTGCTTACTGAATTGTGAGTTAAAGTCCTTTGACAATGCACACTTCTAATAGGTGTGGACACCTAAATCTGATTACATCAATAAGTAATCATATTTAGTCATCTCCTAGGACATTATTGATTAAATATTTACTATTTAATTAAATAATCGTCATCCCCTAGTTAATTAATTAATTAAATTAAGTATAGTCCAATTGATAAAATCAAATGATCACCCAAACTTAATTTATTAATTAAATCCCAATTCTTCTATTAAATTGGATAAATCATTAAATCTATTCAATTTAGTTCCATACTCCCATTTTATTGAATAAAACATTTAATAAAATATCTAAAATTCAAAAAGCCTTCCTAAACCCTATCCTAACCCCTAATCCAACTCATTCACCCATACTAACCTCAGTTAGCCTCCTAACTAACTCATCCCATCAAAGATAAATCAATTACCACCTAATCTCCCTTTCTAAGCTAATCCTAATCCCCCTCCTAAACACGTGACAACTTTAAGCATGGGTTAAGACTTGCTAACCCAAGCTAAAGTCAACAATCTCAACCACACCTCTTACATCCTCAAAATATCTCTTACACCTCCCTTAATGACTCTTACAAAGCATTTATGGAGCCCTTATCTCTTGAGCCTCCTTTGTTGACCATCCACCTTGCCTTACCTTCATCCAATCACCCTCTAACAAGTGTCATCTCCCTATTAGTGCTAAACAAGCACAATCCATGTGCTCTCTTTGGAGTGTATCCTGACCCTCCCTCACCATCTCATCATCTTGACATCTTGGCCCTCCATTCGTTCAACCCTTGGCCTATAAATTGTACCTCTTCCCTTCACAAATATCCACCTTCCATGTAAAGTTATAATGCTATTTTGAGAGCTCATAAACTACCAAAATACCATTATAATGTTGAAATACCTCCATGACTCCCTTGTTGAAACCCTCACCCATGCACACACTTGGTAAAAAACCCCATCCATTGGAATCTTGAGCACAACGTGAGCATACATCCCCTCTGATCAGGGACATAGCATTGCCATCATGAGAAGCATTTGAGGAGTTTACCATTCTTGGTCTACTTTCTTCCATATGGTTTTATTTGGTCCTATCTTAAGTGTTAGCTTGTTTTGTATGGTTAAAACTTTCATTTAATAGTTAGTTTTCAAATTACACTACTAAAACTAGGTGATACATTTTGGCACACCTGATGGAACCCCATGTTTGGGTCAATCTAATCAATTTTTAGGTTTTTTGTGTTAACTAACCAAAGTAACTTTGTTTGCATGCATATTTTTGTGATAAGTTGCTGATTTTGTTGCAGGTTTGTAGGTCATCCTTTGGAAATCGTGTTCTTGGACATCTAACCATTTTTTATTTTTGAACACTTAAAAAAATAGCTTTTTGTGATCCCCTGACCCCAAGAACACGATCCCGCGACCCCAGGAACATGATCCCGCGATAGAGGTAACATAGCTACTAGCTAGTGGGAACATGAACTTGTGACTACGAGTTTGCAGTTCATCCCCAACCAATAACTGCCATGTGTCCCAAAACCTCTCTACATCCTCACCAGCCTTTCCTTCTACAAGAACACTAGAAAAACCAGTGAGATCACTATCATTTTCCTACAGGAACACACCTGTTGCCTAGTCAAACCTGCAAACCAATTCCTACAGTTGACCTCTCAAACTTGCTAAACTTTTTTCTTGCAGGAACGCCCAAAGTATACCCCCGGGATCACTTGTTTGAGGGATTGCACTGTGTTTTTTAACTCGCGACCTAAATTTTTCATATTTGTTACCAATTTTTATCCCACGTTCCCACTGACCTTTTTCACATTCTCGCACCTGTGAGATCATTGCCTTAACCCATGGGTTTGCTCTATTAGCTTGTTTGCTCAAAATTCTGACAGTTTTCTGTGTAGGTTTCTATGTTGACATCTTTTCTGCAGGTTTTATCATCATAATCGTCTTTTAAAGGTCTCAAAATTGAACAAATTTTTATTTTTATTTTTTCATGGAATGAATTTTTAAAGATTAAAATTAACCATTGTGATGAACACTTCATTTTAAGGCGTTAATGAACATTATGTGCAAACACTTCAAACTTGGGGCTTAAAATAAACTTCATCAAATCTTGAATGCCCTAAAGGTTAAAACACTCTTATTCCCTCCTCTTTGAAGCTTTGGTGCACAATTTCCATTTTGTTGACTTGATTTACTTTTATTGATGACATTGTGAAGTTGGAAGGAATCTTGTACGTTAAACACATGTTTTTTCAAAAATCATAGATTAGAGCATTAAAGTGTCCAAATAGTAATGAACCCCATGTCTTACATGTTTTGAGATTGTGCATTTTCACACATCTTAGACTTCTTTCTTTTCATGCAAAGTAAGACCTTTTAAATACGTGATGCATGTACCAAAAGTTGTTAGCAAGATCATCCGCAACAACCTAGGAGTGCTTCTAGTGAGTTCATCCACCTTTGGGAAGCGCTTCCCCTTTGGTGAGAAGTTCAAATAGGTAAAAAGTATGGCTATTTTATAAATGAGGGGAAAGGTTAACTTTCTTGCTCTATCTCTTAAGTTTGGGCAACATGTTTCTGGGGGTAGCCTGAGGTGGGAAAACTTTCCCACAATTTTAGCATCTCCGAAATAGATTCTTAAGTGGATCACAACCAGTAACAACCATTTAATGAGACTCCATAGACCCATTTACAACCCTCTTAGTCAAAAGTATCTCAAATTTTTCCATGGTATGTTCATTCACAGTGTAGGGGAAACATCATCCCCCAAGATTACTCACCATTGTGCTCCCTTGGTAGAGGCATAAGGCCACTTGGGCTTCATCTCCAAGGGTCATTGTTCCCACAGAAGGAGAACTTCTATTTGTCATGCCTTGAAGATTCTCTAATGTGTATCCTTTGTCAATCGACTCTTGTATCAACTCACCTCTTCGATTAGAGGGAAATATTGCACTAGAATCAAAAGACATCAAGTTGTGGCCCATTGAATAACATATTGCAATAAAAAATCTGACCTTTGGGATAAAGTGTGTGTTTGAACTATTTTATTTTTTGATCAAGACTTGTGCAAAACATTTGTTGAACATACATGATTCAGTGGTTACTATCAAAATCCTTTTGCTAAAGAGATCAACTATTTGTATTTCTCAAAGTTGCTTTTTCCTTTGAGAAATTGTTTGCTCATTCACCTCCATATCAGAAAAAAAGAAGTTTTACCTTTGTCACCTCGAACAAAAGTTGTTAGCAAGTCCATTCGCAATAGTTGTTTGTCTCGTTGGTCCAATATGTCCATTTGTCTCAAAAGTTATACTTGTTCTTTCAAAACACACCAAAAATCACTAATCAACTCCTAGTCACAAAATCCTTTTTTGGTCCAAAGTCTTGCTCTTTTTCAAAAAATACTTTGCCATTTACCCTATTTGACTGAAAATATCACAATTTATCTTTGAAATACCTCACCTTCCTACATGAAAAATAGTTGTTAGCAAGCCCACTCGCAACAATGTCTTTTTATCTTGGCTTACCTTTACATATACTTGTTACCTAAAAATCCCCAAACATATCCCACAAAGTCTAGTTACCCACAAACCCTTTGTTCCAAAATCCAAAAATTTCTCTTTGCAAAATACCTTTTGCTATCAACCCACTTGACCGAAAATGTCACATATTGTGCTTGCCTAGAAGATAGTTAGCCAAACTAATCTTGAAGTCCAAAACTTGTTATTTCTCAATTGGTTCATGTTCCAACCCAAGGTCCAAAACATATACTTAGCGTAGCCACTACCTCCAAAACCCCATAGTTGTGATCAAAATCCCTTGGAAGTATCTCATGTTAGGCCATCTCAAGACTAAGTTTAAGAAGGCTAAATTTCCTCATACACCAACTTATAAGGAAATCAAAGTAGAGCATAAGAAGCACACCCCCAACTCGAGGATTTCCAAATTAGATCAAATTGAGAAAGACGGAGTAGAGGTAGCATTGTAAACAAAATGGGACTACAAAATCCAAAACCTAACCCTTCGACATGGTGTTAATATGAGCCCTATCAACAACTCTACTATTACTCATTCTGATTAGGTCCTTCCTTTTTCCACACACACTTACACACTTATAGGTTTAGTCTCTCATCTAGTAATTGCACTATCCCATTCAAGCATTTGAAGTTAGACCATCTCCTCTCATCTTAGGTTGTTGAAGAAGAATCCTCCACATGCATTATTAAAATCTTAGTGTTATTCCCTCACTCAGAAACATTTTGCATCACATCTCTCATCATCTTGAGTATCCTTGAAACACAACATTTTTATAGAAATAGGTTGTTATTGGTGTCCCACATCACCTTGAGCCTAAGGTTAGGGTCACACATTTCACATCAACATCACATTTCCACGTTCATGTTTTTTAGAAAAACCCAAGTCTCTTGCACTTAGCACCATATCATTTAGACTCCCCTAGCATCATACATATCTAACATCATCCCTTGTTGCATTACCATCTTTAGAAACATCACCCTTTCATGCCACCCACCACACGTTTTGGTAAGAACACATGAAAAAAGGACATGGATCCTAGTCATAGTAATAACACATCCCGAGCTCAACCATACCCTGTAGTCTCCACAATGTCATCAGATCCACCACAACAAATTTTGAAAGAACCAAGATCCTCCATAGATATTGAGGCATTCATGAACCAACCTGGTCATGCCACTATCATAAATGCCATCATAGATTGAAACAAGGAAACCATCACAGAAAATTTCTTAAGGGACAACGTTGGTGCCTTTGAGTTTGGGTGTCCACCCCCCATCGACATAATAGATCCTACCCACCCTTTGTTTGGATGGAAACCACCTTAGGTAGAACCAGTAGAGCCAAATATACCCTCAACCCGGGTGCCTATTCCCATTCCACAAAACATCCATCTCACTCTCACTCAACCCTTAGTGCATACTACATCTCAACCAACCTTGAGTATACCATCTCATCTATTTAGACCACTCATTTTTCCACTCCACCAAATCCTCCATTTGCATCCAGCAACACTATCTTTTCACTTCCACCCCATATCACATCTAGTCCATTTTCTACTCAAATATTGCCATTAGGGTCCAATATCTCATCTTCCATCCCACCAAACATCACTATCAACCCCTTTGTAGCTAGCCAAAGCTCTTTAGCCACATTTCCTTTGGGACCTTAGAATACTACTACGACACAGGCACCTATCACTAGTCTTCCCCCTAGCACTACAATCATTTCCATACCTCAGGCACTATCATCCACTACTTCACATAGTTATTCACTCCCACCCCTCACTAATTATTTCTCCATGCCGCCTTTAGGAAATAGCCAAAATCCACCCTCACTACAGTTCCCTATAGTAAATACTTTGCCACAAATTAACTACCTTGTGCTTGTTCAAAATTAGTCATACTCTCAAGCAGGTGCACAA
The DNA here is from genome assembly GCA_028749045.1 of Cupressus sempervirens. Classification (NCBI taxonomy): domain Eukaryota; kingdom Viridiplantae; phylum Streptophyta; class Pinopsida; order Cupressales; family Cupressaceae; genus Cupressus; species Cupressus sempervirens. Next base: position 628,534,776 of record CM053787.1, read on the forward strand.
CCCACATATATTGGGCATGATATATATTCCTAGAGCACAACACAAGTGTTATCTACATTACCACCATTTCAGTCACCGTCTTCACAACAACAGTATGCCCAAGCACCCACACAGAACTATCTCATAGGGTAGCAACCTCATAGTTATCTACCACACCAACCTCAACAGATGCAATAGTATGCACAACCCACATTCCAACAACCCATGGCATCCACTCTACGAGTAATGTAAACAATTTTCCCATAGACATCATATGGCCATTAGAGTTCTCCATATCAAAATTTAGATATCATGGGCACTCATTCCCCCACCTGTAAACTCTCAATGGGAAGAGATGAAAAATGCTCTCAAAGCTTTCAAGGATGGACTGACACCAAAACTTTCAAGTTTGAGAATGATTTCCCATACCCTTTTGATAGGACTATCACGATGCCTCCATTTCCTAAACAATTTGAGATCCCCAAGTTTGACAAATTTAGGGGGAAAAGTGATCCAGTCACACATGTTAAGGAATTCTATATGCATTGTTAGGAGGTTGCTTATAATGATGTGTTCCTCATGCATCTCTTTCCCAAGAGCCTAACAAGACTAGCCTTGGAATGGTTCTATCGTATCCCTCAAAGTACTATTAAAGCTTTTGTAGAACTTTTTGAGGCCTTTGTTGCGCAGTATACCCATCTTGTTGAAAATGAACTATCTGTAGTAGACCGAGTCCACACTAAACAAAAAGGAGGAGAAAGTCTTGTAGAATACTTGCAACACTAGTAGATCCTCACAAAAAGGATCTCTTGCACCATCCCTGAGCATCATCTTATCAAGATGCTCATAAAAAATGCACACCCCAACCTTGCTCATCATATGGTTATGAGTTGTTTGCAAATGTACAAGGACATCCAAGAAAAAGGGATGGGCCTCAAGCAAGGCCTCATTAAGGATGGTGTCATCAGATTGGACAAAGAAAACACCCAGGACCGAGGTCCGAGCAATGACAAAACTTGATATTGGAACAAAAATAAGAATACAATGATAAATGGTGCCACCGACATTCGACAGGTTCATATTTTTGGGGTAGCTACCAATGTTACCACCACATTTTTCCAACAACAACCTTATCAATAGAAACCCTCTATGTATCACCAACCACCTATGCAAACTCAGCAGCAAGTACTCGCACATCATAATCAAACTAATGCCATCACACTATCGACAGGTAGTAAACCCCATGTTCAAAGGCAACCATGGACATACACCCCATTAGGGGAACCTCTTGATGCAATCTTCAAAAAATTGACCAAATATAACCTTGTTCGATATCCATAAACGCAACCCTTGGAGCCCAATTAGTCTAGAGCATCCTGGTACAAAGATAATGAATATTGCAAATTCCATTGCATCAAAGGGCACACTACCCTTAAATGCATGCAACTTAAGGATTATGTACAAGACCTCATTGACCAAAAGGAGATCATAGTGGGGGCACAACCCTCAACCAATGTAGGATTAATGATGTATCAAAATTCTTTCCCTCCTCACAACATGAACCCAGGAAAGGCAACTGCAAACCCTCCTATCAACAAACCTAATAATGCCTCGAGTAAAAAAGGTGACAACCAAGATATGTCTCAAAAATATATCTTAGAATACTTAGACTATGGTAACTTAATTGGTTGCATATCACAAGTTGAGCCATTTTTCAACGCCATAAATATCAAGGGCCTAGACACCCAGTGTGCAGTTGCTACCCGTCGAATGTGACTCATTATAGCTGGTCCACCTGTATCTACACAAATTAGACCACCATTAGCATGACCACCTCCATCTCGAGCATCTCCATTAGAATCACCTTCACTAGGGCCACAGTATAATATCTTGGAACACCTTGGGAACATGTCGGCCTAGATCTCCATCTTTGATCTCATATGGACAAGCCCACTTTATCAAGAGCTCCTTGATAGTACTCTACGTGAGTCATGTGTCCCCTGTGACATAAATGCCACTGAGTTTCGCAACTTGGTTAGCCATCTTTTAGCCTCATGTGCCTTATCCTTCAAAACCACTATATCCCAGTAGTTGAACCTAATTACATAGATAGATAATAGATCAGCTCTAAATCTATGTACTCTAAAATTCATCAAAGAGGCAAGATAGGCCACAGTATAACATCTTGGAACACCTTGGAAACATGCCGGCCTAGATCTCCATCCTAGATCTGTTATGCACAAGCCCACTTTATCAAGAGATCCTTGACAATACTCTACGTGAGTCACGCGTCCCCTTTGACATAAACGCTACTGAGTTTTGCAACTTGGTTGGCCATCTTTTAGGCTCATGTGCCTTATCCTTCAAAACCACTGATATCCCAGCAGTTGAACCTAATTACATGGATAGATAATAGATCAAATCTAAACCTATTTACTCTAAAATTCATCAAATAAGCAAGATATACTGAAGGAGATATCATTAATGAGGTGATCACCATCAAGAGATATGACAATTTGGAGCATACTACTGAAGTAACCATCTTGCTCCCTATCAAAGTCAGCCCAACCACTCAAGAAACACTCTATCACGTAGTTGATCTTAACCTTCCATATAACATCCTCCTTGGTTTCCCATGGATTCATGCCATGAAGGCCATTCCATCCACATATCATTAGTGCGTCAAATTTTTGCATAATGGGATAGAGATAACCATCCACATAGATCCTGAACCCTTTGCTTATTGTAATGTGGTTGAAGCTTCATACACCAATCACTATCCTAGGATCAAAATTACCACCACCATGGCTAGTTCCTCTAGCACCTGCCATGATCCAGACACCATTTTAGCCTCCACTCTTTCCACAGTTAAGATAAACTACCAAGGTTGTGGCGAGTATAGTCTCACAAATGCTTTTGCTGTCGGTGCTCTACCACTTGATCCACATGCTCAAGGATGCCCGACACATCATGGGCCTATACCAAAAACCACCTCTCAACTCCACCAGTTGGGCCCTACCACATTTTTCACCAAAGGTATCCTTGATGGAGCATAAAATGCACCAGACATTAACACATGTCTATATAAAGAGCTGCCTCCTAAAAGTGAAGCACTTCTTTATCATTTTAAGTAGAAATATACATGGTCACATCGCTTGGCTACGTATAAGACAACTTATAGAAGCACACCAAGGACCAAAAACTAAAGGCTTGGGGTATGAACTCCTTGCAACTGGGGGCACTACAACGAAAGGCCACACCTTTATGAACAACCAAAACACTCTCGTTGAGGTCGAAGACATCCTTGAGGAAGTTGAAAAGAAAGCTTACGATGATATTTTCCTTGGAAAAATAATCCTTGGAGCCTCTGTGCTCTGCCAACTATCCTTGAATCTCATAGACCTCCCCCTCACTCACCCCTCACTCATAGATTGGGACCAAGAAAGTGCCATTCATGTTGATGAGTTCTCTACCAAGCATGCACTCCTTAAATTCATGGGGGTAGAAATGCCACATAAAAGGCCACCACCACCATTAGCATATGTCTACAAGCTGGATCCCGCAGGTCACTTTGGGGAGGAGGAAATCTCTAGTCACAAAAGTGAAATTAAAAAAAGAAACAAAAAAGAAAAAAGATAAAAGAAAAACATCCCATGGTGAAAACTCCTCTGGAGCACCAGTGGGTGACTCAAAAAAGGAAACAAAAATAAAGGACATATCTAATGGCGAAAACCTCTTAGAGGCACCTAAAGATGGAGATTTCATCCTCCCCCCACAAGAGCATTGACCTCCTGTATCTTCAGTTTTGATAGCAGAAACTCAGCCTGTCAATATCAACTTGATAGAGATTCCACATATCACATACATCACAACCTCTCTACCACCTGAACAAGCAGATCTTCTTATTGAGGTTCTTTGCAAAAATGTGGGCCACTTTGCATGATCATATCAAGACATGCCTAGGTTGGACCCCAAACTAGTCGTACACCATCTGGCAGTGGATCTGGCGGCTAAGCCCATCAAGCAGAAACTTCAAAAAATGCACCCTAAGGTGGCTTTATTAGTCAAAGCAGAGCTAGAAAAGTTGTTAGAGGCCAAAATCATTCGACTAATATATTATTCTAAATGGATTTCTAACATGGTACCTATTACCAAGACCTCTGGTGATATTAGGATTTGCACCAATTTCAGGGATCTTAATAAAGCTTTTTCGAAGGATGACTTTCCATTACCAAATATCAACATGATTGTGGATCTCACTACAAGTCATGAAATCTTATCACTAATGGACAACTTCTCTGGATATAATTAGATTCATATTGCAAAAGAAGATTAGCATTAAATGACATTCATTATACCTTGGGGCACATTCTACTACAACATGATGCCATTTGGGTTGAAGAATGCTAGGGCAACCTAGTAGCATGTGATGATGGTCATCTTCCATGACCTAATCCATAAGATACTTGAGGATTACATGGATGATATTTTAATCAAGTCTCTCAATGCTTTGGATCACTTATCTCACCTCGAGGAAGTGTTCAATTGACTGGCAAAATATTGTCTCATGCTGAATCCAAAGAAGTGTATCTTTGGTGTTACTTCAGGCAAGCTCCTAGGCTTCATTGTGTTGCAGTGTGGTACTGAGATTGACCCTAAGAAGGTCAAAGCCATTATGGATATGACTCCTCCTAAGACACTCAAACACCTTCATTCTTTACAAGGAAAACTACAATCAGTTTGGCAATTCATTTCTCAGCTTGCTGATAAGTGTCAACCTTTCACTCACCTGCTTAAGAAAGATCAAAATTTCAAATGGGACCCAGCTTGCTAGCACAATTTTGAGCTCATCAAGAAATACTTAGCTAATCCACCTATTTTGGTTCCTCCAGTTGTAGGGAACCCACTCATATTGTACATCACAGCTACTCCCATTGCATTAGGTTCTCTTCTAGCACAACTTGACAATGCAGGAAATGAAAGCGCTATTTATTACATCAGCCAAACATTAGTGGGATATGAACTCAACTACACGCCAATGGAGAAGGCATGCTTAGTAGTGGTGTTTGCCACCTAGAAGCTACGTCATTACATGTTGAGTCATACTGTGCAATTGATATCAAAGATTGATCCATTGAAATATAGGCTCTCTTGCACAGTACTCACCAGATGCCTAGCAAAATGGGTTATGCTTCTTAGTGAGTTTGAAGTTCAATATGTTGATAGAAAGGCCATCAAAGGCTAGGCTATTAAAGATCACTTGGCTGATGCACCCTTAGTTGTAGATCACCCACTCATCATGGAATTTCCAAACAAATACCTTTGTTTGATATAAGAACAATCACTTTGGAAGCTATATTTTGATGGCTCCTATACATCTCATGGCTCTGACATGGGCATACTCTTGGTTACACCTCAAGGTGATTATATTCCTTGATATTTCAAGCTACAATTTTGGTGTACCAATAACATTGCAGAGTATGAGGCCCTTGTTGCGGGACTCAAAATTGCCATTGAATGGAATATCATGGATCTTCAGGTCTATGGTGATTCCTAGCTTATCATCAAATAAGCATTGAATGAATATCAAACCAAGGATGACAAGCTACTACCTTACAAAGATCTAGTTGATAAATTAAAGGAGCATTTTACTCAGATCCAGTTCATACAGGTACCTAGACTTCAGAATAAGGTAGCTAATGCCATGGCTACTATTGGTTCTCTCTTGGAAATGTCGCATGAAGCTACACAATGTGAATTCTTGGTTGAGCAGCTGCACGAACCTGCATATGAGAATGATGAATCAAAACGGGCCTATATTTTAGTTGGTCCCCAATCTCCATGGTACCATGAAATTCACGCGTACCTACTAAATGGTATCATATCTCGTCACCTCACACGAACCCAATGCCAAAACCTTATTCACAAAGCTTCCTGTTACACTATCATCACCCAAACCCTATATCACGTGGTTATCATGATACTCTCTCTTGATTTTTAGATCAAAATGAGGCTGCAATGGATCTCAAAGAGGTACACACTCAACTTTGTGGTGCTCACATGAGAAGGATGGTGCTAGTAAAGAAGATCCTTTGGGCTGGATACTATTGGCCTACTCTAGAACATGATGCATGTGAATTTGTGAAATGATGTTTACCTTGTCAATAGCATGCTAATATGATCAGGGCTCTAGCATAGGACTTGCAACCCATTGCACCACCATGGCCTTTTTCTTGCTAGGGGTTTGATCTTGTTGGTCTTATTGCACCACTTTCTTCAAAAGGACACAAGTGGATACTCACTGCCACTGACTATTTCATTAAGTGGGTCTAAGCAGTTCCCCTTGTTGCTGCCACGGGAGTTTAGGAATCCAAATATATCCTATATCATATCATATGTCACTTTGGCATCTCGACCACCATTTTCACATATCATGGAGAAAATTTTGAAAACCTAAATATGGAGGAATTGTGCACTTCCCTTCACATACATCACCACTTTTTCTAGCTCATATTTCTCACAAGGTAATGGTCAGGTAGAGGAAACTAATAAAACCCTACTTAGAATCCTCAAGAAAGTTGTCAATGACTCCGGTTGTGATTGGCATTTGCAAATAAATCCTACCCTATGGGCATATTGCACTTCATTCCATATAGCCACTAGCACAACTCCATAATCCTTGGTCTATGGTGCTGAAGCAGTCCTACCTATTGAAGTTGAACTTCCATCTCTCTGCATCTCTCTACAAGGTCAAATATCTGATGAAGAGTATAGAGTGGCTCAACTTACTTAGCTTGATCTACTTGATGAAATGTCTCTTTTCTGATTTTTTATGATATTTCAAGCCTCTAATCAGATCTTTAAAATCAAACAACCAATATTACAAAGATCCACCAATTTCTCAATAAACCCCAAATCGGGTATGCCCGAAATAGTGCCAAAAATTTCACAGCTTCACATATTATTAATAAATCTGAAAGTGGAAATTTTTATAGAAATTTCAGCAGCATAAAATCCTCCAAAATGAAATTTCCAGATTTGTATAACATTTACACAACAGCTCCCAAACGGAGGATAAAAACAATGCTCATTGAGCTCCCGAGAACAACACAGAACAGCCCAAAAACACCACAAAAACACTAATAATCTATCAAAAAAGTATAATCACGACCAAATAAATATATTCAGCTTTATTTTAACATCTAAATGTCTAATATACAACAGCAAACCAAACTGATATGAAATACTCAATCGGAAACACCAAACTCTTACAAAAAACACACCCAAAAACCCACAAATCTGCACTGTTCAGCACAAAGGAAAACTCTGCATGAGCATGCACATGGAATGGCTCCAATCTCCCATCCTTAGCCTTCCTAGAAACTTTCAAACTCTCATTCTTGGGTCTCCTTCTCCACAGGTTTAGCAGCCTCTGAAGAACAACAAAGCAATGCGCAAAAATCAAGTTCTGGAATCAGCCCAAAATGCTTCCAAACCCCTTAAAAGAGGGCATAACCCTAACTCACGTCCAAGAGGGGTTAATAAAACATATTTTAATAATAATTTTCATTTATTAGTCCATTAGCTTCCAAATATTATCCCCTTTTTCTGAAACTTCACCTTTTTGGGCCTGCCTGGCTTAGCAAAGATTATTATTTTTAATTATTTGAAAAGGGGACATGACAAGTCCTCCCCTTCCAAATATTGCTTGTCATCAAGCAATGGATGAATAATAGACCAATCAATCCACCTGGATCCCAAATGTAGTCATGAACTATACTATTGTCAATTAATACAGGCTCCTGCAATATCCTCTGCAATATAACCAAGAGGAATCCATAATCAAACTGACAATTACTGCTCAACCAAACTCCAAAGTCACAACTTCCACAATCAGAAACCCATGAGACACAAACTCTTAGAACATCAAAACTCAAGTAAAGTGGACAAATCAAATTTCCAACATAGTAAATACCATCAACGCATCCCACTGGCCTATACGGAATGTACAATCCAACTCTACAACAATGGTGAATGCTCCTGAATGAAACTGTACCAAGTATGGAGAATCCACACACTATACAACTCCTACAGTCAACACAACTCTGTAGATCACCAATCACTGTATCATAACCATAACTCTCATGCACCCCTGATGGTGAAAATCCATCACAAGATTAATAGCAAGAAATGGAACCCAAACCAAGTTTGTCTGCCATCAACTCCTCAGCACAAGGATCAAATGCTAACTGATGTACATACCCTGCAATATAATGTTGATAAAAATAACCAACCTTAGTCAATAGCTCACCATGAAAAAGTGATACAACCTAGTGTGACTGATCACCAGCTAAGTCAGGAGATGTCATAGCCAAAGGAGTAGAATCAATAACAACACCCGCTGAAGCATCACTCCAAAAATCCTGCTCTAAGTCATGTATTATCAAGCTGTCAACTACAAGACCTATCACCATGTCGTGCCCATCAGAACTCTCATCCTGAGGCATCAAACTATCCCATAACTGATGATAAGCACTAGGAACCAAAGTACATCTCTGTATCATCATCTGATCAACATGGTCATCAAAGGTGAATTGATGAGCATACCTCACAATGTAATGTCGATAGAATGCGCCAATCTCAGTCAGTGGCTTAGACTGCGATCTAGATGTAACTAACTGCAATTGATCACTAACCAAGTTGAAACTGACTACTACCTCTGAAGACATCGCCAAGGGAGTAGTATTACTAGAAGGAACCATGCCAATTGTCGGCTCACCAAAATAACACATGGTCTTTGATACATAATCTCTAGTCTTCGTGCCATTAGTACTAGAGGTCACCACCATGTCAGGCATACCACAACAATCTGTTGCATCACCCAACTCAACTAAACCTGACTCTAGTGGGGACAAACCTGATATGCCAATGTTAGTATCAAGGATGGATGCATCCCCATCTCCACTGTCTTTGACAATCTCGACCATGGACATCCTTGGATCACCAGACACCATAGCTTGTGACTGTATAGAATCTAGTAAAGATTGTAGTTGCTCTAACTCCATGGTCACCTTAGCCAAATGAAACTGTGACTCCTTGAAAGCCAACTATGTACTCTCAAGAATCTCAAAAGTCACCTCAAGCTGCTAAGTAAGATCACTCACCTCATCTTCCTTGACCAACAATGCATTGTATGCTGTACTGCCCCACTCCATAAGATAATTTCTATTGGCTACCAACTGCATATAATCCTATCTCAGAATCTAGATAGCCTCCCATAAAGAGTGGAACTCTGTCAAGGAAAGATAACTGCCTCCTTGCTCATCACTAGTAGGAGAACCCCATCCATAAATGGCTAACAACTGACGAGCAACATCAAAATGCTGGCAAGCGATAGCAATGTCTCGCTCACTAACTCTCAACTAATTAGACATATGATGGCACTGGCTAGACTGTCTCCTACAAACCTCCTCTGATGCACTGTCTAAAGGAGTATCCTCAAAGTTACTAGTCTCTAGAGTATTACCATCCATATCCTGTGAATCAACTCCAAAGCTCATATCAACATATGGAGTATCAAAAACTATAGCACTAATGTCTAACTCCTTTGTACCAAAAGAAACTGCCAAGGAAACTAAGTCTTCAAAATTTCCCACTGCATCCTCCTAGATGTCATCAATGCCAATATGATCATGAGACTTATTTGTACAAACTGCCAAATATGAAAGATCATCAACACATTCTAACAAAAATGGTCGACTGGATATATGAACAAAGCCCAACACCAGTGTATAAAAACTAATACCAACATTGGATAAGCTGCTAGCACAAGAAAAGACAACACCGTGCAATCTGCTAATCAAATCCATGATAGCACCCAAAAAAATACTGCTACCAAAAAGTGTTAAAGATCTCCAGTCAACTGAATCCCAAATGCCAATATAACAATCTTGAGTCCATATCCATAAACTAGAATCAACTGGTAACTCAAGCAAACTCCTCACCTGAGTAATATGACCAATACCAACTAACTCAACATACCTGTCATGATCAGATAATGAAGTCACAATACTATCTTTGTTCACTTTTAGCTGGCTGGACAAATCATGTGAAGTACTACCAGCCTCAACCTCATGTGACGAAGCATCTAACTGTGACTGATACTCTTTCTCAGCAAAGTCATGAATGCTCAATGTCTACTCATCTCTACTAGGTATCTCACCATCATGCACAAAAACATCCTCATAATCATCATCTGAACCCACTACGCTGTAGTCACTGCTTGTTGTAACTATACCATCCTGAATACCTATGACATCACCCTTTGATGACTTGTATACAATTGTTTCAATTTGAGTATCAAGTTGACCATTACTATCAATCTGCGTAATATCCTTTCTCACTACCTCCTATGGCGGAGTAGAATCTGAGACCTTTGCCTGGCTATAAGCTAGTTTCTCAAGCTCCTCATGCAAGTTCTTGGTAATTGTGTCATCTTCCTTGTGAGAAAATCTACCAAATAGAAATCCAATCAACTTATCCACCTTAGCTGGGTCAAACAACATGTCATTCATCATACGGTGGTTCTCAACCAACTATTCAGACATGTCATGGCTTATTTTCCTAAGTTTATCTCGAATGTCTAAATAACCATCCTTTCTACTATTCTGACTCTGGATATCAATTTTACAAGATCCTATCCTCTAAGACTTTGTACTATACCTGTCCATTCTGAATAAAGTAGAGTGTAACCCCAATAGGTTATAACTTCTTCAAACACCAAGAACTAACATGCAAATGATTAGAAGTAGCATGCAACCATAGATTTTGACATGCAGCTGATTAGAAGCAACAGGAAACCACTAAATTCACTAAAAACTAACATGCAAATGATTATAAGTAGCATGCAACCATAGATTTTGACATGCAGCTGATTAGAAGAAACATGCAACCATAAATTATGACATGCAAGATTTGGGTAGCTGTCAAAACTGACATGCAAACTTCTACAAACCCTCAGGTTGGCAAGATCATAGCTCTGATACCACTAAAATTTCCCTTTTCTAATTTTTTATGATATTTCAAGCCTCTAATCAAATCTTTAAAATCAAACAACTAGTATTACAAAGATCCACCAATTTCTCAATAAACCCCAAATCGGGTATGCCCGAAATAGTGCCAAAAATTTCACAGCTTCACATATTATTAATAAATTTGAAAGTGGAAATTTTTATAGAAATTTCAGCAGAATAACAGCCTCCAAAATGACATTTCTATATCTTTATAACATTTACACAACAGCTCCCAAATGGAGTATAAAAATAATGCTCATCGGGCTCCCAAAAACAACACAGAACAGCTCGAAAACACCACAAAAACACTAATAATCTATCACAAAAGTATAATCATGACCAAATAAATATATTCAGCTTTATTTTAACATCTAAGTGTTTGATATATAGCAGCAACCCAAACTGATATGAAATACTCAACCGGAAACACCAAACTCTTACAAAAAACACACCCGAAAATCCACAAATCTGCACTGTTCAACACAAAGGCAAACTTTGCATGAGCATGCACATGGAATGGATTCAAACTCTCATACTTAGCCTTCATAGAAACCTTCAAACTCCCATTCTTGGGTCTCCTTCTCCACAGGTTTAGTAGCCTCTGAAGAACAACAAAGCAATGCGCAAAAATCAAGTTCTGGAATCAACCCAAAATGCCTCTAAACCCATTAAAAGAGGGAATAACCCTAACTCACGTCCAAGAGGGGTTAATAAAACATATTTTAATAATAATTTTCATTTATTAGTCCATTATCTTCCAAATATTATCCCCTTTTTCCAAAACTTCACCTTTTTGGGCCTGCTTGCCTTAGCAAAGATGATCATTTTTAATTATTTGAAAAGGGGACATGACAATAGAGTGGCTCAACTTACTTAGCTTGATCTACTTGATGAAAAAAGGCAACAGGCCTATGACCACCTCATGGTCTATCAAAGTCACCTCTAGTGCAATTTCAATAGAAAAGTCCATCCACACAGTTTCTAGGAGGGTGACATGGTCCTTAAAGAGAATATGAAGCTTCAAGCTGACAGAGGAAGGTAAGTTTGAGCCCACATGGCTTGGTCCCTATGTAGTTACGACATCTTTTGGCTCAAGAGCTTATCAACTATTTACCCTTGAAGGTGAAATCCCAAATGATCCTACCAACATTATTCACCTCAAGAAATTTTATGCCTAAGGGAAATTTTGCAGATAAAAATATGTAAAGAAAAATAAGCATCCAGTGGTGAAAAATTGGCAATTCAAGCACCTTGGATAGGTCCTTGGTGAAAACCTAGCAAATAGGTGCCATGTGTACTATAGCTTTTTCATTATCTATCATTAACACACACCTCTCCCCCATTATCACCACTCTGTATCACATCACTCATCTCCCCATCTTCCCAAGGTGTTCCTCATTGTTTTGTTTTTTACAATGCTTCACCACATCATCCTCCAAAACTTTTCACTTTGCAACATCCCACCTCACTCTTGTTGTATAGCATCCCATGTATCATACCTGATGTATTCTACCATTGTACTCTCCCACATGTATCTTATCAAGTGATTTTTATCCTTGTACTTTACCATATGTAGCATATATAGCTCATACACCTTTGCGTCTCATACCTCTACATTGATCCTTGTATCATATGTACCTTACCCGTGTAAATACAATAGTATCCTGACCCTTGTACATAAATCACACTTTACATAAACCCCACCTGTACACTAAATCCTTGTATCACAACAATGCTATCTTCTCATCCTAAGCTTTCCCCCATCATGTACATACTTACTATCATATCTTTTGTTCTAGAATGCCCATGTCATTATATAGTTGTACTTGTACATACTATCTAGGCCTTGTTGCAACATCTTGTGTCCCTAGCCCATCAGTAGCTCATCAGTTGATCTCTTTAGCAAAAGTTTACTTTTTCACTTTGAAAAATCTTTGGTTTCTTTGTACATTTTTGTTTGATCATTTCCACGTCTCTTTTGTTGTTTCCTCAAGATCACCATGATCATTTCATATCATGGTGTATTTTAACTGGGACAACTTAAAGGCATGGCTTTGATCATAGTCTTTTTTTGCTTGAGAGTTAGTTAGATATTATCCTTGCATATTTCAAACATAATTTTGTTTCTCAATAAAACATGGTGCACTTGGGTAATATCATTTGCTTGTGGATCACCTAGCATCATTCCAACACTAATCTCTCTGAGACTCATGTGTGATGCTGGGGCAATCCTTGCGTTCCTATTTGAGTCAGTCCCATGGAATTTTGGGGAAAAGGCCTTGATGTTCTTAGTAACCTTGGTAGATCCTAAAAATCCTATATCAAATAAAGTGCTCACACTACATAGCGGTACTTCCTCATGAAGTACCTCGTGCTCAAGCTTCCCCTGCCTCACATTTATTTTTAGAACCTTTGGTATCCTCCTTTTTCATCACCTTTCTCCCTTGAAATCTCACTTTTTCCACCCTTAGAATCATTTTATTCAAATCATCGACCATCAACTCTTTTTCATCCTCATCATGATGTGATCCCTATCATAAGTCACTATCCTAGTTTGCAACTCTACTATCCTCCCAAGTACAAGTTTGTTGGTCACTCATGCTCCAACATCTTTCTCCTTCAAGTCAGTATCTCCTATCATAGATCACTATCCTAATTCCACCATCATGACTTGTCCTATTTCTCCTCGAATCCAACATGTTGTCTTATCATAGCTTGTATCCTTTTATCATACCTCAGATCTCTCTTATATCCTCACATGCTTATCATAAGTCTTAGATATATCTTTTAGTTTGTTTCCATTTTTAAGCATATCATAAATTTTTCATTTTCATCTTAGTGTGATAGTTCATCATTAGTTTGTTTCCATTTTTAAGCATGTCATAAATTTTTCATTTTTATCTTAGTATGATAGTTCATCATTAGTTTGTGCTTCATGATAGTTCATTCTTTAGTTTGTGATTCATTTTAGACCTATAATTCATCATTTGTTTGTAGTTCATTTCACAAAAAATGTTATTCATTTTTCATTTTGTTTTAATTTGTGATCATATATCATAACTCTCATGTTTATCCTTTACATTCTATTCATTTTAAACATCATAAATTTCCTATTTAGCCGTTAGTTGGTGATTCATTTTATATTTGTCACTTGTCTTTTAGTTGTGTTCCTTTGAATATTATTTAACGTTCACATCATCATACAAATAGCATATCAAACCATATCATAATAGAAATTACATCATCATGGGTCACATCAAAATGTCTCACATCACATCTGAGATATCATAGATAAAATCACATCACATCATATCTCTCATCATAGTAAATCACATCTTGCATCATAAACTATTAGCAAAATCATATCTCTCATCATCTATCACATCCTGCATCATAAACTATCAAAAAAATTGTATCTCTCATCATAGTAAATCACATCCTACATCATAAATTGTCAGCACCATCATATCTCTCATCATCTATCACATCCTGCATCACAAAATGTCAGCAAATGTCATCCATAATCACATCTTGCATATCACACATATTAGTCTAAACATCCATCGTCAACAATGCTCATGTCATCAGAAGTCCATAACACATATCCCACCCCAAAGAATGACCAGCTATATATATATATATATATATATATATATATATATATATATATATATATATATATATATATATATATATATATATATATATATATATATATATATATATATATAAAATCCCCTCCGTAATCAACCAATGAAAGATTGAAAAAATATAGTCCATCAAAGTCTCGATATACAAATGTCCATATCATACAAATGGGTCTGTGCCCGCACAAAATATCCATATCTCTCAAAATTTGTCGATCTGAGCAACATGCTCATCATGCAAACAAAAATTCAGCCTATCACTAGTCATTGATCTAACTCCTTTGGCTCCTCTACATCCCTTCCTACCCCTAGTGCTACTAGTGGTGGAGTTGGTGACCTCATCAATCCCCTTCATGTCCTTGAGCTCTCTGCCTCATCTCTCCTCCCCCTCACTCCTATCCCCTGCCTCTGGCTTTCATCTGTCCTATGACTCTACCTAGTGCATTGTGACCTGCCCATACTCTCCCCTCTATTGCTCCATCCACTCTCCCCTCCTCCCTGCATACTTTTATGGGTCCCAACTATCCTCGACCATGTCAATCATCTGTAGTGCTCTATCTAGTCTGTTGGGACCACTACGTGGCATTGGCCCCAATAGAATCTAACCCTCTCCCTCAGCTCCTCCACCTTAGCTCATAGTTGCCTCAGCTCATCTATCCCTCCTCCCACTACTACTTGTGCCCATAGGGTCACCACCTCCACCACGAGCCTATCTCGTTGCTGTAAGGCATCTAACCTTGCTTGTACTGCCTGCCTCTCCAAGCTCACCATGTCCAACCTACCCTCCATCTACCCCACCTTTGTTTGTAGCCTCCCTACCTCTATACCTACCTTATCAGCCTACCCCTATGCTACATCCTGCTCCTATTGTAGCTGATCTCACTCTACACGGAGTTGATTCTGCTCCTGTTGTGTATCACGGAGTAGCTAGCTAGTCATATTATGTATATACTATAATGAAGCATACTAGGCTACCCATCCACCACCCTCTCCCCCTGCTACCAGCCCCCCTCCATGACCCCCTATTGGCCTCTATGGCCTCTACTCCCTCTCCCTCTGTGGCCTCCTCTCCTCCACTCTCTCCTCTCATCCTCTCTCTACCTGAGCTTCTCTCTCCTATCTCCCTACCCTTTACCTCTACTAAGCTGGGTCCTACTCCTCTGCAATGGCTGCTACCCATTGTCACAACCCTCTAGCTACATAGCACCCCTGTCAAGCTGCCTAGGCTAGCTCCCCTGCCACCACCGCTGTCCTAGTAGCCTGTGCTCGACCCACTAGTCTCAACCACACAAAGGTATCTTGGTACTCCTATGTGGAGCCCGCATCTACTACCCCACCAAATGAATCCCATTGTTGTAGCTCTAGCTCTAGCCATGCCCTCATCAAACCATCTCTCTGAAGGGCTAGCTTGTACATTGATACTAGCTCCCGTGTTACACGCTGATACTAGTTTGGCTCTCCTGGAGTTGTTTGCTGCCATCCAAACTGTCATAACACCCTATCTGGCTTGTACTACTCTACTACATAGGTCCACTGACCAAACATAAAGCATGGAGATATTGAATATGGTAGCTACTCTTCGTCCTCCATCCACGGTCCTAGGCCCATGTAGGGCCTCCACACCACTGTCACTATCTCATTAATGTAGACTCTCTAGTAGTCCACTGAATCTGTGTGATGGTATGTTAGCAACTCAGCCTAGCTATATGCCATTGACTCATTCACCTACCTCCCTCTGTGCTCTAGTGGCCTGAGTATGACAATATGCTCCCAAGCCCACACCTGTAGCAATGTTGGGAAATCAATGCTCCTCCCCTGCGGCCCACCACCCTGGTAAACTATCTGATGAAGGTCCTTGTATAGCTCGGCCAACATCAAAGACCCCCATGCAGATGGGAGTCCTGCATCCACTATCTGCATAACCACTGGGATCAATGCCAGAGTAACTCCTATCCCACATGTATCTAGGGAAATGTACCTCAAAACAAGCCCCAGCACATAGAAGTAAATCTGCCTCTCTGGCATCACACGATCTAGATGCTCATCCAAGGAAAACTATCCTCACCAGATCCTGAACTCAACTCTAGGTCCCATCAGTCCCTACACCACTACTTCAGCTGTCATCTCTCTTGTCGCCATCATGGGCTTCCCCCATACCGGTAGTCTAAAAATGTGGTACACATCCTCTAATGTCACCGTCATCTCCCTAGTAGGTAGATGGAAGGTCGCTATATCACTATGCCATCGCTTGCATAGGGCTATGACCATCACCATGTACATCTAGGTATGGGGTAACCTCACCAAGTAGCCTAATTTGATCACCTCGATCCTCACCTAATCTATGGGTGTTAGCATCTCACCTATGCGCAACATTGCTGCTCACCACTCTCGTGATACTAAAGCCCCCAAGGACCACTGCAAACCATAAACCAACTCAGATGTTAGTATTCTATGTTAGCTTATAATACTTAACCCCTCCCTTTCCCCCCCAACTTTTTCTACTCATTTTTCACCCCACTCCCATGTTCTCGTGAAACCATGTTCTCGTGACTCTTGCACCTCACATTCTTGTTGCTCTATATTCTCGCAGGATCACACCATTGACTTTTCCTTGTTCTACCTATTTTCCTTTCATTCTCGCTTGCGTATTCCTATGCTCACTAAAACCCATGAACCCATGGCCTACTAATCCTAAGGGATCACATTTTCCCCTTTTCCACGTGATCAACCCTACCTCATCCTCACTTTGACCCCCCTATCAGCAGGAACGCGTCCCTACCGACTAAATCGTGTTCCTTTTCATGGGGATGTGATTTTTCTGGTATACACCCAATCCCACATGAACTCCCATCCCAAGATCGCAATCCCACAAAAATGCCCATTAAGCCATACATTTCCTCATCTAGTCTGCAAGTTTCGTTGGATCGCATTCCAGCCAATCCTTCTCGTGTTTCTGTCAGACTCGTGTCTGCGGGATTGTGTTTTCGTTTTCACGAGAATGCAATAAAACCTATATAACCAAAAATCATAGAGAGGTTTTTGACCCTACCAATTGATTAGGTGTCCTGCGTACTCGTACTCATCACACTATGTTCACTCGATGATTTGGTTGCCCAATACCTGCCATCATAATCTCCAATGCAAAGCTCCTACTTGCAATATCTCCTCTTCAATTTGAATGCAAATGACCCATTCTAGCCCCCTTCTCACCCCCTATAGCCCCCCCTGGTGCCCTAGTTGCCCTTGTAGGTCATCCAACACTTTAGTTTTCCTCGCCCCCTCATTTTTTTCCCTCTTCCATGCCTTTCAGGCCCTTCCCCACTTACTATCTTTTTTGAAGAAGTCATCGTGATGCTTTTTTCTTTCCCCACCACTTTCTTGAGGGGGCATCATATAGTCCATTCTCTCTTCTTCTACCCGAGATTGGGGCAAACATGTTGCTTCAAAAAGTCTTCTTTGTGTCATTTATGTTTGAACTTCTTTGAAATAGTGTTGTTTCAACACTATGTCAAAGAGGGGCAAAATGTAGACACCTAAATTCGATTATATCGATAAGTAATCATATTTAGTCATCTCCTAGGACATTATTGATTAAATATTTACTATTTAATTAAATAATCATCATCTCCTAGTTAATTAATTAATTAAATTAACCATAGTCCAATTGATAAAATCAAATGATCACCCAAAATCAATTTATCCATTAAATCCCAATTCCTCTATTAAATTGGATAAATCATTAAATCTATTCAATTTAATTCCATACTCCCATTTTATTGAATAAAACATTTAATAAAATATCTAAAATCCAAAAAGCCTTCCTAAACCATATCCTAACATCTAATCCAACCCATTCACCCATACTAACCTCACTTAACCTCCTAACTAACCCATCCCATCAAAGCTAAATCAATGACCCCCTAACCCCCCTTTCTAAGATAATCCTAATCCCCCTCCTAAAAATGTGACAACTTTAAGCATGGGTTAAGACTTGCTAACCAAGCTAAAGTCAACAATCTCAACCGCACCTCTCACATCCTCAAAATCTATCGTACACCTCCCTTAATGACTCTTACAAAGCATTTATGGAGCCCTTATCTCTTGAGCCTCCTTTGTTGACCATCCACCTTGCCTTCCCTTCATCCAATCACCCTCTAACAAGTGCCACCTCCCTATTGATGCCAAACAAGCACAATCCATGTGCTCACTTTGGAGTGTATCTTGACTGTCCCTCTCCATCTCGTCATCTTGAAATCTTAGCCCTCCATTCCTTCAACCCTTGGCCTATAAATTGAACATCCTACCTTCACAAAATATCCACCTTCCATGCAAAGTTATAATGCTATTTTGAGAGCTCATAAACTACCAAAATAACATTATAATGCTGAAATACCTCCATGAATCCCTTGTTGAAACCCTTACCCATGCACACACTTGGTAAGAACCCCCATCGATTGGAAGCTTGAGCGCAACGTGAGCATACATCCCCTCTCATCAAGGACATAACATAATCATCATGAGAAGCATTTGAGGAGTTTAACATTCTTGGTCTACTTTCCTCCACATGGTTTTCTTTGGTCCTATCTTAAGTGTTAACTTTTTTAGTATGGTTAAAACTTTCATTTAATAGTTAGTTTTCAAATTGCACTACTAAAACTAAGTGATATAATAGGGTGTCAAAATTCTTCAACGGGGTAAGACCTAATAGTCTTTGTAAGCCTTTAATAGGGAAAACCTTTCATAGGGTAGATCATGTTTTATGATCAAACATTGTAACCTTCTTTGGATACACTTTATTACTATAGTAGTAAAGAGTTGTGTGTGTCATCCCCACCCCAATTTTAGCTTCTCATTAGAGGGTTTATGGGTAATCATATCTAGTGTCATATATGTGTGAATGCTTACTTGTTTACATGATTTTGATGTACATGCTTTACATGGTACTTTAATTTACTTATTGAATTTATGAGATGGATATGTGGTGAATGTTTTTATTGGTCAAAGTTTAAGCTACTGATTCACCCCCCCACCCCGCCCCCCTCAGAAGTTTAACTTTTCTATTGTAATTCCAATAATTGGTATTAAAGCCAAGTTCCTTGAATTTACTTATTGAATGTATGAGATGGATGTTTGGTGAATGTTTTTATGGGCCAAAGTTTAAACTATCGATTCACCCCCCACCAGAAGTTTACCTTTCCTATTGTAATTCTAACAATTGGTATTAGAGCCAAGTTCCTTAAGAGAGAAGCTTCACAGCTTTGAGGAAAGATCTTGAAAATGGAAGTCTATAAGTTGGGAAAGATAATTAAGAATCAAGGAATTAAAATACAACTCATTCTACATCAACTGGATGAAGCAAGAGAAGACTTAAAGAAATCTTTAAAGAGAATGAAGGAAATTGCTATTGAGGAGAATGACATACAATACAGAGAGATGGACACTACTAAGCTATTTCATAATGGAGACTCCAATGAATTTTATGCAACAATTGTAGATCTAATGGAATAGAATAGAGCCCAAGTTGAAGAAATTAGAAATCTCAAGTTAGAGTAAGAATCACAAGCCATACTACTATGTGAAGTGATTGAACATAAGAAGAAATCTATGGAAGACAAAAGAATTTTGACCAATAGAATGGAAGAGAAATCATCAGAGCTAACCAAGACTTCCAACATGCAATTGGATACTCTAAGTCAAATGATGAATGCCAACTATGAATTGAATGTCAAGGACATTGAGATTACAACATTGAAGTTATAGAATGAGAAATTTCATAATGACCTAAAAAGGGAAAATGAATTTTTTGAAAGTTTAAATAAACCAAGTGAAGCCATCAAATACTTTGAGCAATTATTGAGATCCCCTAGATCCAATAATGATACATTTGGACTAGGCTACACAAGTACTAAAGAAGGAGAGTCATCCAAAAGTGTTGAAGAAAGGAGCAACAAAGGTAAGAATTCCAAACCTACTTGTCATAATTGTGGCAAGAACGGGCATACTACTAATTTGTGTATGAGAAAGACTGGAAATTAGAATTTCAAGCATAAGAGCATGGTTCAATGTCATAAGTGCAAAAAACAAGGGCATTAGGCACATGAATGTAGAACTAAGACCATGCACACTCAAAGATTTGAAGGATATTGCTACAACTATTAGAAGTATTGACATAGAACTTTTGAGTGCAAATCCAAACCTATGTGGTCATGAAATAGGCAAAAAAAGGTAAAGAACAATGGAAACTCTTATAACTAGAATTATAATACAAGTGTCATTATTGTCAATAATATGGACATGTTCTTAAGAATTGTATTAGAACACACTTTAGAAGTGATTACAAAGGTGGTTGAATCAAACCACATGTTCTAGCTGTTTGAAGATTGGTCACATCAGTTGATATTATCCAACAAGGTCAAAAGCACCGAGTTGTGAATTCAATAAAGGAAAAGGCAAGACAGGTATTGAAAATTTCAGAAATGAAATGAACAAGAAATGGAAGAAAAAGGAGGATTACAACACATTAAGTGGAGAAGGGATTACTTCACCCAATGGGTTAGGTGATCACACCTTGTCAAACTAAGCAATCAAGAGGTATGTGGGACTGATATTCAAGAGTTATATCATACATCAGTTCCAAAGGAATTTGTACTGAAAAGATTACATTAGCATGAACAAAGATGCAAGAAGTTATTAGGAATTAAAGAAAAATATTAAATTTTTTATGTTACTGCTGAGCATGAAAAGATTCCTATGAGTGTCAAGTGAAATGCTAGAGGATGCCAAGCTAACATAATAGCTAGTTGTTGTCAAGCTCATAATGGTTGCCGAATGAATGAAAAGACTAGTGGATGCCAAGTGAGCTAGAAATTGGTTGATGCCAAGCTTACAACTGTGTAAGCAATCAACATTAACTGTAGTATTTCAAAAGGGTATTTGATCAATTTTTTTGCTCATTTTACATGAATTGAGAGAAAGCAAGGAGAGCTAGAGGTGATTAGAAAATTCATCCAAAGTGATTGCAAGAGATTTGAACAATGATTCAACACCATTTCATCATATTTTACAAGGTATTTATCATGTGCCAAGCTACACTGTTTGAATTTTTTGTAAACCCTAGTATTATAAAATAGCATCTAGTTCAAAGGATGTAGAGGATAAAGAGGTTTTGAATGTTCAATTGGTTAGTAATGAGGTCAAACAACTAATTTTTAAAGCCATACTAGACATTGCATATAAACAAGATCCCTCTGGTATATTGTCCATGATACCACCAACAATTTTAATGGTTTAAGATGTTAGAAAATGTTATAACTTTAAGTTTGGGAGTATTAGAGACATTGAGATCAGACAAACATATGATAGACTTTGTGAAAATGGGGTATTAAGGGAACAATTTAAAATTGTAGAAAAGAAAGGGTTAACTTGTGCCCTAAACTTTCCTAATGTTTTCAAAACTGAACAGAATAGAATTGTATCATGATAGTTCACTATGGTTAGGAAATGGACCTATCAAAATAACCAAAAGAATAATCCATAGGGTAACAAGGTATCCAACCCTAGATCATCCTAAGACTTTGAGGAGCGATTCAAAAGAGGTTATTAAAAACAATACAGGAGCTATATGGAATAAGAGAGGAATGCCAATTGACACCATCACAGATCCATTGATAGACTTTGCAGTAAGGGTAATTACACATAATTTTTACCAATCAAGTAGATTGAATAGTGTGCCTTGTATTTTAGTGGATGTGGATTACAATATTGTCAAGAAGGATCACGCATATGATCTTGTCGAGCTACAATTGCAACAGTTGATTGAAAACATAAGAGCAATAAGGAGAAAAAAGAGTGCTCAATGCAAATTTGGATCTATCTTGATATGTATCTTCTTTTATATTCAGAACACATTTCATACATTTGGCACTGTGGCATGGAAGAAAAATAGGTCTGTGGCAGTACAAATAGGAGAGTTCATTGAATAGCTAGGTGAGAATTTTGAGTCAGTAATGACAAGTTACTTTGAGGACTTCAAGCAATCTATGAAAAAGAGATTGAGGATTCTAGTATCATTAGTGGAAAAACATTATGATGATGTTTGTTTCCTTGTTGATGTTGATTTTACATTTGTTCAAGCAACAAATCTAAGGGTAAGATGGCTAAGCCCATTAGACTATGAAATTAATGTAGATGAGGCCTCTGCAACAATAATTGCATTACTTGTAGAAGATATAGATAAGGATGCCAAAGCATTTGGTAATTATGAGATGGCCAAATCTAATATTACCATAGAACTAAAGATTGCTTCTATCATAAAGAAAAAGGATAAATTAGTAAAGAAGCTAAAAGCTAAATCTGGTGAAGGTGATGAATAGGAGGAGGATGAAGAGGAAGAAGACATCCAAACCCAAGCACCACTTGCATTAACACAAGGACTGGATGAAGATCAACAAGAGGAAGAAGCAAAAATTGTAGAAGGTGCTAAGGAAGAAGAATTTAAGGAAGCACCTACTCTTACTGATCAAAAGAAGAGAAAGGCTAAGGCTCAACTAGTGACAAGGTCCAAGAAGATTGCTAAACCAAGCTAGCCCAAACCTACTACACCTACCACAAGGGCTAGTGCACATGCCAAACCACAAAAGGCTAAAGAAAAAGCCAAATCTACAAAGCAAGAAGGGGGAGCATTGAAAATACCAAGGAGAAAGTACATTTCTCAAGTTGAATTTGATGAAGAAAGAACAAAATTTGATGACAACAACTAATTCCAAGTGGTGAGTCACAATCCATCTTTAGATTTAGACAACCTATGTGACAATGTTAGGAATAATGTAGATTGGTTAGAATTTTCTCACATTGATTTTGATAATCTTGGAAAATTTGAAAAGAACTAGGTGGAGGAGGCAATATATGCCATGATGGCAAATTTTAAGAAAGCCCCACTAGAAATTGCAAACTCTATGCCTAAAAGTTTATATGAAAGAGTGGAGCTGAAATGACATTATTTTTTGAACTTAGAAAGACAAATTAGGGAGACATCACTTGCTCAAGTTATGCCCAAATTTAGCAAGGTAAAAATTGCTAAAGAAATAAAGAAATATGTTGTTAGATTTGTCCCAAAATATAGAGCCTTCAACATACCTCATAATAATATTGAAGATGTTGTAAAGAAGACCACACAAATGTGGAAAATTACATATGGGCTAGCTATAGTAAAAGAAGGAGAATAGGAGCCTATTGAGGTTAAATATGATGAAGAAGATGACAACAAGAAAAAATAGTTGAGGGAGGCATTGAAATGAATATAGATGACTAGGCAACAACTGAGGAAGAGTAGAAACAAAAGAAAGAGCAACAAGAAGAACATAGTGCACAAGATACACAATTACCTAATGTCAGCCCTCAAAAAAATCAAGTATAAATACTAAAATAGTAATAGTGAAGGATGTTTCTAATTTCACTTCTTAGAACATCAATCCCCTAACAGAGGAAGATCTAAAAAAGATATGTGATCAATCTACACTACAAGCTAAACTATATGATAACCCTGTATTAGTGAGTGTAGATGAAATTCAAAAATTAGTGATTGAAACTAGAAGGGAAGAGGTGAAAAGACAAGAACCACCTACCATCACCCCTTAAGTCACTAGTGTACAACCTTTAGATAAAGTACCAGAAGCTACATCAACAAAGGTTGATACAGTTGAAGTAGATAAAGTGGAAACTCAAGCCACTACTAATACACATAATCAAATAGGTCAAATAGATTTATCTGCACCTCCAATGCAAGTTTAAGGTGCAATTCAAGACATTGTGGCAGAAAAGGACAAGCCTGAAGAGACTGATTTGACACCCAAGCTAAAGGGGAAAGCAACAATTCAAGCCCTAGTAACTTTACTAGAATTTGGCACTCCTTCTAGTCACACTCTTCAGAAGTTAAGCACAAATGAAATACCCTTGCAATTCTCAGTGCCAAGTCCAAGTTCATCAAATGTAGAAGAGGTAATACAATATGGAGATGTAAGCCTTGATGAAGAGATTGTTTTATCAAAATATGATTATGCCACAATGACAATAAAGTAGATGGGTATACTACAAGAAGTCCTGGCTAGAAAGAAGCATCAATAACTACTCAGAAGGGAGCATAGGTCGAAGAAAACTTTGCTAGATATTAAAGACATCTTCCTAGATGCATTTAATCTACCTACTCTAGGTGAAACAAAGCCACTTATTGAAAAATTGACAAATATAGTGGAAAAGGTAAGTGATGCAAACCTTGACACTAATGCAAAATTGTTAAAATGGTCTAAAAATAAATTTCAAAGTAAAGTGAATGAGAAAATATCAAGTGATACAACAATTACACAAGTTGCATTGGCAACTAAGGTACAAAGTGTGAAGAAGGTACTTGAGAATATTTTCTCACTGTACACCAAACTATACAATCCCACACTCTTCACACAAGAGACAAGAAGTCACATTTTGAGCTTAGAAAGTCAAATTAATTCACCAGGTGCAAAATTGCCTATGAATCTACCTCAAAGTGAGAAGCATTTTAGAGCTTTATTGCAAACCCAAAGTCAGTTAGCACTATTATCTATAGAAGAAGAAAACATAAGGGCCAAACTACATTAACCCCATACATGGAGATTTTTCACAAGGAGTTAGGCTATGCAGAAACTCTTATGAAGAAAGACCCCAATCTTCCTACATTAGATGGCCTAGTTCACCTTGCTACTAAGTTGGCTATCCAAATTAAGTCTTTGGATGTAGCTTGTGAAAATTGGGATGCAACTCTTAAGATTATACTAGAGGTCCATAAATCTTTCTTGGACAAACAGACTATTAGTGTATAGGCCATTGACATCACTGTCAAAAAGGGGGAGAAACAAAGTCGTAAAGAACAAGGGGGAGAAAAGTGAGCTTATTAATAGGGGGAGAAAGTAAACAGAGTAAGAGCATGGGGGAGAAAGAAAAGAACAACACAAACAACATGAAGTGAAAGATTTTGAGTACAAAGTATTAGTTGAGACATATCTACTGAGTAGGAGTAAGATGATTTTGACTATAGAACCAAATCTAACAACTCAGGGGGGGTATAAGTTTTTGAGGTATACAATTTTGTAGTTTTGTGCATAAGTTGAGTAAGAGATATGTTATGCTCATAAGGATAAGGATATTAATGCATGACCAAGTGTTTTTGACACTCATGTCAAAGGGGGATATTGTTGATCTTAGATTGGTTTTGACAAGTGAGTGTCTATACACCTAAGTCATTTACTTAGTTAATATCAAACAAGTAGTATATGCCAACCACAACATGTATATG
This sequence comes from Cupressus sempervirens, assembly GCA_028749045.1. Classification (NCBI taxonomy): domain Eukaryota; kingdom Viridiplantae; phylum Streptophyta; class Pinopsida; order Cupressales; family Cupressaceae; genus Cupressus; species Cupressus sempervirens. Next base: position 628,560,797 of record CM053787.1, read on the forward strand.
ATAGTGTATGCTGAGTCCATAGTGAGTGCCGAGTCACTCATGTGCCAAGTCACTCAAGTGTTGAGTGAATAGTGTATACTAAGTGATACGAGAGCCAAGTAAGCAGTGCACACCGAGTTATGGTATAGAAGATAGTATATGCCAAGCACCAGAGACTTTAGATGCCAAGTAAGATAATTTTGTGATAGTTTTTTGTAATGGCACAAACTACTATGTAAACCATTTTTGAGCCAACTTAAAGATTGAATTATGATATTTTGGTGATAAGGACAAATCTTAAGTTTGAATCCCTATGCATTGCATGCTTCCAATCACAAAAAGGGAAGGTTTAAGTGGAAAAATGGATGAATCAAAGTTGTTGATTCATACCTAACTTTAAGTCACCTAGATCTTCTTAGGGAGGACAAAATCTAAACTTTGTATGCATGTGGAAGGAATGAAGAGAGAAGGTTGCATGCACAAATAGAGCATTAATGGTGGCTAAGGACTTGCAAATTGAAATTGCATTATAGAATTAGTTAAAGGAGAACAGAGGAAGGGAATACAATATAATAGAGAGACATATAGTCAAGAAGGATCAAGAATACATTAGTTTAGAGGTGATCTTTCATCAAGCAACAAAGTGCTAATTGTAGTATCATTGCTGAGTCATTCTAATAGGTGAATTAGTTAAATATCTTAACAAAGTAGTTGTAATAGGCTGTATTAAAATCCTCTAGCAAGGTGCTTACTTAATTGTGATTTAAAGTCCTTTAACAAGGCACACTTCTAATAGGGTGTCAAAATCCTTTAACAGGGTAAGACCTAACAATCTTTGTAAGCCTTTAACAGGGAAAACCTTTCATAGGGTAGATCATGTTTCATGATCAAACATTGTAACCTTCATTGGATACACTTTATTACTACAATAGTGAAGATTTGTGGATGTCACCCCCACCCCAATTTTACCTTCTCATTGGAGGGTTTCTGGGTAATCATATTTGGTGTCTTATATGTGTGAATGCTTACTTGTTTACATGATTTAGATGTACATTCTTTACATGGTACTTCAATTTACTTATTGAATGTATGAGATGGATGTGTGGTGAATGTTTTTATGGGTTAAAGTTTAAACTACTTATTCACCCCCCATATTAGAAGTTTAACTTTCCTATTGTAATTCCAACAAACTTCAGCAACATTAACTTTAGAGCCATGAAAAAATTTACGTGAAGAACTATTTTTTGCAATGTTTCTTTGTTTTTTGTTTTTTCTATAACTAGTTTTTATAAGTAATGCATAAGAACAAGGGTGTTGGCCCTATATTGCAAGCCACAAAGGAAAAGAAACACATAACCAAACTAATAATCAAGTAACATTGTTAGTATTCTAACAACCTTAGCAAGGAACTAACAAAAAATAAAATCTATTTTTCACTCAAGAATTATTTATAGAACCTTTTTAAGAGTTTACCATGTTAATGGATTTACAAATTTGAACCTGTTAGGGTCCACCCGATTTGAGGATTTACCGGTTGTAACTCTTAGATAACAACTAAAATCTTTGACTTGTAAATGAAACTATTTTCCTATTAGATTCCTTATGTTCACTAATCTCTCTGGGTTGTACTATTCATTTATCTTCTCTGTATCTCAATCACAATTGCTAGATCTCTTAGTTAACCCCAACTGATGATGTAACTAAGAATGTTATTATTGTATGTAAGAGAGTCATATCAATTGTTGTGTTTTCATTGATGTCAAAACTTGGTTTATACATTATGTTAATTTAATAGACTACCATATCATTTGATTGATGAAGACGATTTGAAGAAAATACGATGATGACACAGTTGATAAGTATTGGTATTCAATGGATACTTGAATAAATTGGACTTTGACAATATTATGTTGCTTTGGTTTTTTTGCAATTGTATTATGTTGTGATTAATTTCATAACTGGTAAGTCAGTGAAAGAAGGACCACAATATTAATCGAGTGACTATAGCTGTCACCAAGCACCTAGCAAAGAAAATTTAAAGTTTAGTGTTAACTGAGTAATTCTACTATTAACCAAGTAATGTGTTGCCTACCTCAAGTTGTAATATTCATCAAGTGAAGAACAAAATAAAAGATTAATTTGAGGTCAAAAAATGATGAAATTTGAGAATGTTCAAGAAGCACAAAGGATAAGGATGAAGTATTTTATGAGATCAATGAATGAAATAATTCAAAGATGATCATATAGAGAAGATTTTCTATTTTTAAAATGAGTACAGACTTTGAGGTAAACTAGTATTAACCCCATAAGGACATCTAACTAATGTAAATCTAAACATTAGTTTTAAGATAATATATGAATTCAATTCATCATTATTAAATCATCATGTCCCATCAATCATTATAATGTCAACCATTTACATTAACACAATATAAAATATCATACTAAATTATTAGTAATATATAAAATAGGAAAATATTAGTAAATTAGTAGAGAAGTCAAGGAAAGACTTGTGTTGTATGTGGTTGTTTCTGTGTCCTTGCACCATACTCCTGTTATAGACCAAGCACGTGGTTTCTTCATTTGCTAAGTTTTTTGTCCTTGTCAACCTTGTTTTTGTTTGTTCTTATGGTTTGATTGCTAAGTGTTTTGATAATCATTTGTTTTTCATTGCCCTAAATCAATTTTTTTTCATCTTTGGCATTCATATCATTCTTTTTTTGCCCGGCTTGTGTGAGTGCTAATCATTTCTTGAAGTGCCTCATTAGATCAACCATGGCTGATCTCATTTTGGTTTATATGTAGGATGACTACCACTCTTGCTCATGATGGGGATGAAGGAGGCACGAAGGAAAATAATGGAGGTTCTAATCTTAAAAATAATACCCAAGTTAACAAATTGAAAAAACTTTCTTATAAGGAAGTGGTTCCTAAGCAATTGTACTAGATTAGAAATGAAATATTTTGAAGGTAGATTTGACAAGGGGATTAATGAAGGAATTCATCCTAGAGAGTCCAACCACAATGGAGGTAGATCAGGAGTGGAGTGTTGACCACCCTCAATAGATTCAAACCCTAATTTTGTCAGAGAAAGTAAGGTCTCAAAGGAAAGTATGACCCTCAATTTATCTCCAAATGATGATATGACTATGGCAATCAAGAATAAATAGAATAGGCTTAAGAATGTTGCAATTTTTTTTGTATGCATGGATATTAAATTCCTCTTGACTAGGAAATTTCTTGATGATTGGATTAACTATACATGTGGAAAAAAGATGGGTATTTTAGTTGGTTTCAGTTAGATGATTCAGGAAGGGCTTTTTGTTATATTCTTTAAAAATTATGAGATACAAGAAAAAGTGGTTAAAAGGGGTTACTAGTTTTTTGGGAAAAAAAAAATTTAGTGCTATCAGTTGGTCCCTCAAGAGCATGGTCAATCATTTGATATACCAAACCTCACCCTTCTAGGTTGATATGGAGAGTGTTAATCCTAAATTATGGCCTTTCATTCCTTTAATATTCAAGCCTATAGGGGTTGTTCTCTAAGTTGAAGACCCCAAGATCACCCTTCCTCATCTTAATGCACAAACCCTAATTTAAATAAATCCAAAGGCTATCCTCCCTAAAAGGATTTCTATTATTCTTAAGTCTAAAATTTTTAGTTGGGATTTTGATTAAGTTAGGAAGCCTGGGGGCTTGATTTCACTATAAAGTTAATGGACACAATAGAATGTTGGAATTCTTTAAAATAATTGGGGGGGGGGGGGGGTGTGGATCAGTTATCCAACATCCAGATGTACAAACAAAACCTTTTAATTCTTATTAGAACCATATCCATAAAACCTCAATATGCATGCATCCATTAGATCATACAATACTTAAACTTTGTAGGTTACTGTCCTAGGTCAAAACAACTTTGCAGAAATGTAAACATGAAACACCATAAGAACATTAACATAATTTTACACAATGATTTTATGTGGAAACCCAATTTGGGAAAAACCACTAGTAACATGCTACTAATTCTCACTCTTCTGAAGTGATGCCCTATGAAAGGCCAACCCTATTAAAAGTTACAATAAACACTGTTAAATGTAACCCAGTTAAAGAATTTCAATCACCCTATTAGGAGTGAGCCTTGTTAGAGGACTTTAGATAATCCCATTAAAATGTAACCCAATTAAAGGATTTACAAATTAATGACTATTAGGTCAACCTTAATCCAAAGGATTTTATACACATTGGTACAATTATTAGAAAGTAATAGTAGGACTTGATTTGATAAAAACCTACAACTTGCAGATTATAGATCTTTGTTTTAGTCCTCCATTCTACTTGGCATTCATACTCTTAAGCCTTCTTGATTTTTATGCCAACTATAGCTTCTTCTATTTGGCCATTGAATGAAGCAATACCCTAGATTCCTTGTCTTCCTTAGGTTCTCGCACATGAAAACCTTTGCTTTTGACTAGCTATCTCTATAAATAGAGAATTTAGATATTTTTCCACTTAACCACAACCATCCATTTTAATGTTAGGTAGGATTAAATGAATCTACTCACTTTTCCATTTGGTTCCTCTAGAAACTTCCTCTACAATCTTCCTTTAATTTGCCTCAAAATGGTTTACCTTAAATTTTGTGCCACCAACTCATCATAGTTATCTTCCACATGCTTCACATAATTCAAGAAGACAAAATAATCATCTCAAATTTGTCAAATCTTTTGTTTAAAATAATTTGTTGTCACTCAGAATCTATATTGTTATGTCACCTAACTTCTACTAATTTCTACTCGGCTTGCACTGACTGCTCAACAAGGCTTGGCACTTTTCTTACTTGATCTTCTTCTAGTCTTAACTTGAGTAATATTTCATTTCAAACTTTAAGTAGATAAATAATACACTATAGTATCAATGTCTTACTTTGTCTTAGTGCTTCTTTTACAGACCAAATAACTCAACCTTTCTCTAGGTGCTATTGTTATCTCCTCTCCATCAATCAACTAAATGATAGTTTTCAAACCAAAAAGAAATTATCTTACCAGAAAATAGCAAGTTTGACATCATTGACAAAATAATGATTGTTCCAGTACAAGTTCTTTACTTCAAAATAATTTTATATCAACATAGAAAAGATTTCCCCTCTCTCAAGAATATACAAATAGAATTTCCTATCCCAAACCCTAATCTAGGTGAGTTTCCTCCTAAGGAAAACCATGGTGATATGAATAAAAAAAAGTATGAACCTCAGGTCCTAATGTGAATCAACAAACTATGAATGTAACTGAAATAGGGGAAACTTCAGATAAATTCTTTAAAAAAACTATTTCTCTTACTAACCCTCTATTTGAAGAGGAATATGAAGTAAAGATGACTAATTCACCTAATATTTTGGATACCCAAAACCCTTTTTCTTATTAGCCTATCTAGATAATTTTTGAAAGAGATAAAATTAATCCCGATGATGCCCAATTCTTAATGCACAACAATTGGCTCTATCTGGAATTAACTCTAAAGCTAGTCATGATAAGAATAAAAAGATGCAAACTATTGAAAAGGAAAGGAACTCAAATGGAACCTCCCACATGTTGAGGAGATTACTACCAATCCCCTTTCTAGTTACTCCTTGCACCAACAACATTGAAGGAAGAGATGATGGATTCATTGAGGTATTTGGAGAAAAAGACTTATGTGAGATATAATAACACTAAAATTATTGAAAAATAAAATAATACTAATAGTTAAAATATTCCTTCTTATTTTAGTAGATTATGCAGTAATCCCACCACCAAATCAATTCAATCATGATGTTGAATCTTCATAGTTGGAATGTCAGAGGTATGGAAATGCCTGATAGACAATATGTGATTAGAAATTGGTGTAACAAGATTTCCAAAAAGGACTTCATCTATCTCCAAGAAACTAAAGTCATTGGTTTTCATGATTCCAACACTTAAAATTTTGTTTGGAATAGGGCTACTAGTCTCTTTTCATACCATGACAAAGGTAAAGGAGGTGTTACAGTTTTGATTGGCCCCTAGTGGGATAATAAGATTACTAGCAAAGGTGTCTCCCCTTACCAAAGAGCTATTCAGATTACTTTTAATAATCATGACCACAATATTGGCCTTTGAAACATATATGATCCTAATGACTATAGAGAAAGAACTATCATGTGGGTCTGGGTTACCAAGAATCTTTCTAGCACGTATTGGATTCTCACTGGCAATTTCAATATTATTGAGTAAAACTGATAACATGGGTGGTAATAAACATGAATAGAAATGTAACAAACTTTATTTATAGAATAAATTAAAGAGAAAAATCAACATTTTTGACCCTCTTTATGGTTTGAAGAATGAATATAGTGGCATTTGGTATACTTGGTGCAATAACCAATCTAAAAAAAGAGGATCTATTGAAGAATAGATAGATTCTACTTAAAATCTATGTTTCTTGTTATATACCAGGCCAATTGCTATATGTTAGTTGATGTTCAACTTGCTAGTATCTATGATCATTCCCCCATTCAAGCTTGCATCATCATTAAGGATGTAAATACTAGGAGAAAAACTCTTAGGTGTAATAATTCTTTCAAGCTTAACATATGTATGATAATGACTCTTTGGAAGCCATTGGGACTATCACTTTCCTTTCTATGTTTTGTGTTGTTGAGAGAAACCCTAGAACTAAATGAGAATAATTGGTTGAAGTTTAGAGAAAAATGCCCATCAGGAATCCAACAAAACCCAGATTAAGGTGCCTATGAGAAAGATACTCCAAAGGCTTTGAAATCGAGGTATCATTAGCCGAAGAAGAGCCTGGCCGACCCATGTGGCCTGCTTGACAAACGTTGGCGACGAAGACATCGTCAATTGGTTCGCAGGCATTGTGATAAGTCCCCTGTCCCACTATAGGTGCCGCGATAATTTCTATCAAGTTCAAATGATTGTCAACTACCAGATCCGCTGGTTCGCTATATTCACCCTTGCCCACAAGCACAAATCCTCGACACAGAAGATCATCCCGGAGTACTTGAGAGACTTACACATAGTCAATGGTGGTAAGACCCTTGTCGAGTCCCCCAACAACATAGAGATTAGAAAGCTTGGACCCCTTACAAATGAAGATCTGGACTATCTAGACACAAAGCATGCATACAAGACCTCATATCAGGTGTACATACGATATGCACGAAGCGATCCGACCGGATGCATCCGCCACCCACTACAACTATTCCCTACGAACACCCGAAGGCATTGGTATTATTGGTTGATTGGTTGGTATTGGGTTGGGCCTATCCACCCTATCAATAGTGGGGGGGTGCTCGATCGATAGATTGAGGACTTCCCCCAACCCAACCACCCCCTACTCAACCACCCCCTACCCCCCACCCCCCCTTTCTGTAGTTATAGTAGGGCTATAGTCAGCCCCTACCTCTATATTGGGCGGGGGCACCCTATAGATAGTAGGGAGCAAGTCCAATTTAATCGACTTCGTGGATAATCACAAAGAACCAAACAGATAGATAAGAGTGCAGGTAGCTTCTGCAGTAGCTACCGCAGAAGCTACTTGTGATAGAGTTATGAACCTGATGCGAAGCAAGTGCCCCCCCAATGGCACTAGCTCTTAGAGAACCCACTGAAGGAGCCTACGAGATAGTGGACATATAAAGAAATAAATATTATGTGCATGTAGTCTATAGGATCGTGCTCGGTAGCCCAAGGGGAGGGGCTTTTTCTGGCATGCGTGCAGAGGCCCTTGACACTCAAAGGGGGCAAGCCCCCTTAGACATAGAATAGATGGGTGATGAGTGGGAAGGGAGGAATGGGCGGTGGGCCTCCTTTCATTCTTCTAGTTCAATGTTACACATATAAAAGCAATTTGAGGGGAGGGGTTGCCACCCTTCTGCCCCAGGAAGCCCCACAGTCGTATATAATCTGGTCTTCACTCCAAGAGAGTTGGTGGTAAGATATTGAAAAGGATGGATGCTTTCATTAGAGGAGTTGCTTCATACCCTTCCCCTTCTCCACCAGTCGGATTGAAATTTTCTTCTTGAAAGTAATAGAATAGAAGGATGCTAACCATCGGAATGGATGATTATCTCGATAACGGATTGGAGCCTATAGATTGGGTGGGAGGAAGATATTGGTTTTTGGTATTTTCCTAGAAGATTGCCCATAGGGGTCGATTTCTACCAATAGATATACATCATTAGCTCAGCAAAGAAGGAGCATTATTGGAGCTTTACATGCACTACAAAATGTCGTATATAAACCACAGGATCACACTAGCAGCAGTAGGAAATGCATATGGAGGGGCAAGCCTAGACCCATCCACCACCAAGGAGCCATCCCTATAAATTGAAAGGCAAATGGAGGGTGCATAAAAACCACTCCTTTATCACCGCCCCTCACCCTACTTTGATTTGGACCACACCCAGCCGGTACTCTTCCTTCTCCTCGATGAAACATATCACATCCGAATCCAACAATCATCACTACAGAAAAATGAGGCTTTGAGCAGAATCTAGTAAGTGATCTGGTCAATTAAGCCAAGCTAGTTCTTTAAAGTGCAATGAGTTGAGAGGAAGCACCTATAAAAGAATGGGAACATAAGAAGTGGGAGAAACATAAGAGCTTGATATCTCCAACCTACATCATTCTGGCCGGTACATCACCAAGAAACACTGGTGGCAGGCATCTAGGGGGACGGGTGCTAACACCTTTTATTCTCTGGAATCCTGGTGGCAAATGATGGCTTCTCATGCAATGTAGTTTTTATGCTAGAATGCAGAGAGCCAACCAATGACCCTTGACTCTTCTAAATGTCCTTACCAGGCATCCCACCCAATGCTATGGGGAATCTTAGCTGGGTGGCCCCAACTGACCCTACTATTATACGCATGCCCTACTATTCTAATGGGTGGGCCCTCCATCTGAACAATGGCGTCAGGTTGCCCTACTATCTATGGGCGGGTTGCCCTACCATTCTATAGGCATAAAACCACACCTTTTATCCCTTACCTTCATTTCATTCAAATAAGTAGTGCCAGTGAAAGGAAGAGAATGGACTCTTGCCTTGTCGGAGAAAAGCCCTTGCCTTGAGAAGAGCGGTTTGCTCCGATTGGTTTCACTATGGTGATTATGAATGTTACACCTAGAATTGAGAAAGGTCCCCTACCCTACTATTTGAAGGGAAGAAGAGGTGGCATGGGTGAGCTCTGCCTTATTCTATGCGAGTCACCCTACCATTCTATAGGCGATTGATTGATGGATGGAAACAAAGAAAAGAATAGTAGGGGCCAGCCAGCTAACGGTAATGCCCTACTATTCTAAGGTATAAAATGATAGGCAACGAATGGGCATAATTTATAAGGCGAGGGTCCCTTTCATCTAGTGGTTAGGACATCGTCTTTTCATGTCAATTACCACCAACTATTCTTTATTTGGGGAGGGCCCTGGTTAATAATAGTTGGCCGGCGGCCTGGGCCTCTGTATGCATGCCCCTACATTTCTATAGGGCTGACTGCATCATCATCATGCACCACATGAACAACCCCTACTATTCTAAGTGCCCCCTATTATTTTGTCCCCTCAAATTCTATAGGCATTCGACCGATCCCCGAGAGGCAATTTGTTGACTGTTACTCGGGGGAACCAGACCATCCTTATTATGAGAGGTTATTGCCTTATAAATAGTAGGCAGCCCTACAATTCTATGGCCGGTGCTTGGAAGAACTAGAAGGTGGTGGCTGGATGGAACTCCCTCGACGGTAGGTCCCCTCAATGAACCAGTAGTTAGTCTCATTAAGGGTAGTTAGTAAAAATTGGAGGTGGGAGAGCCCTGTTAGGCTGCCCTACTGGGGAACTATCTAGAATTCTAGCCTTTGCAAATAATAGGGGCTGGTGTTAAGAGTTAGGACAGGATGGAAGGTCTTCAGCATGGGAGTACCACTATATAAAAGTAGGTCCACCCTAAACCCAGTTGGTCAAGGGGCTAATAGCCGGGTTGGATTTTTCAGTTGGGAGGCAGCCCCCCACCTATATAGTAAAGGGCCACTTGATATATATGTGGGCCTCTGCACTGAAAGCCCTGCATCTGCACGCACCACCAATATATTTAGCTGGGGCTGTTGGTTATGGAGCTAAAGCCATTGGTCTAAACTAGCTTAGGACCCTATGCTTTCTATACCATGGGTGAGACCTATGCTTTCTATACTGTGGGTGAGGGAAACAGATTAGATACATAACATGCTCAACCCCTGCTAGCCCAACAAGTTGACAACCAGACCATCCGAAGCTAAACAAATCGATCAGCTACGAGACTAGCAAGGAGCCCTACTATTCTAAGGGCCCTATGCCTTGGCCCCTACGGTTTGTAAAGGCTAGGCGCCCCCTCCCTTGGGCCCCTTATATGGATGATGATGACTCTTTGGAAGCCATTGGGACTATCACTTTCCTTTCTACATTTTTTGTTGTTGAGAGAAACCCTAGAACTAAATGAAAATAATTGGTTGAAGTTTGGAGAAAAATGTTTCACTTAATTGGAACTAAAGAGGCTATTGATAGGAATCACAAGGAAAACTACCTATAGAGGGAGCTTAACATAATTGAAAGTAATCTCCAAAATAAGAGAGATGATAATTTTTTGGTTAATAATATCATTTACAAAAAATCTCAGCTCAAAAAAGTCCAAAACTACAAAATTTGGGGTCAAAAGGTTAGAGCCAAGGCTAAATCAATTGAGGAAGGAGATAGAGGCACTATATACTTCTTTAACTTGATCAAAGACAAGAAATGTAGAGAAGAAGTCAAAGGAATCCAAAGTGATAAGGGTTGAACTAAAAACTTCAATGAGATCCTTAACACATTCATCCATTTTTATAAGAATATCTTTACTTATGAAGCTAATAACATGAAAAATCATGCTTGAGATCTTTGTGTAAAATTTATCCCTAAGAAATTTAGCCAAGAACACTTCAAGTTGCTTCAAAAGAATATTGATCTTAAAGAAATTGAATATTTCATAGGCTCTATGGCTAATGGGAAATCCCCAAGATTAGATGGACTGCTTGCTAAATTCTATCAGGTGAACAAAGACTAGATTGGTAGAGAATTGCTTGAGTTTTATGAGTATTCATTTGAAATTGGTACCTTGGTTGAAAAGGTTAATAGAGGGGTTATTAAGTTGTTCCCAAATTAGTGGATATCTCTCTAGTTCAAAATTGGAGACCTGTAACTCTTTTAAATATTTCCTATAAAATTATTGCAAAAATCTTGGCACTAAGAATTTCTAAAATTTTGGATATCATTATCTCCAAGACTCAAACTAGTTTCATCAAAGGGGGATATATCTTAGATAACCTTCTTATTAGTTGGGAGGCTATGCATTGGGCCAAAATGGGCAAACGAGATGTCTCCATGATTTTGTTGAACGTTGAGAAGGTGTATGATAGAATTGAATGGGGTTTTGTGATTAAGTTTTTGAATGCATTGGGGTTTCCTCCTTACTTTTGCACTTGGGTTACAATTTCCTTCAAATATTCTAATATTGTCATAGAGATGAATGGTGATATGTCTATCTCTTTAGCAAATAAATTGGGCAAGGTTGTCTCTTAGCTCGTAATCCCTTTGTGATTAATGCTAATGCATTATCTTACATCTTATGCAGCATACAACTTGGTACTCTAGTTAAAGGATTGATTCAGCCTAATAATGATGACCTCCTTATAGAAAACTTTGTCGATGATACGTTCTTATTTGTGGAAATGAATGTAAACAATTTTGATAATATGCTTGATAGAATCCATTTGTTTTGCGAGGTATTAAGAGCTAAGATTTCTCCTATGAAATCTACCATTTTAGGATGGAAGGATTTCACTCCTGACTAACTTAGTAAAAAGGGTTGGAAATGAAAAGGGCCCAATGACATTGTATATTTGGATATTCATTTTGTCTTAAATCCCCCTACTAAGGAGATATGGAACTAGATTTTCAATAATATTGTAAAAAAAAATACTAAATGGAAATTACACATGCTATCTATTGCAAGGAAAACCTAAATTGTGAAAAAGATTCTTTCCTCTCATGCAATCTATTACTCTTCAGCTTGGATGTTAGCTAATTATCAATCTAACAAGCTTGAAAAAATCCTAAGAGACTTTTTGTGGTCGGATGGCAAGGGAAACAAGAAAAGACATTGTGTGAAATGAGATTGGTCTTGTTCTTCAAAACATATGGGGGGATTGGGGCTTAATGGTAGTAAAGTTCAAGGATTAGCTTTAGATTCTAAATGGATTATTAAAGTTATGAATGGGAACAAACCTTGAAAAATTCTTATTATAAACATATTTTTATATCTTATATCAAAAGAGGCAAATAGTGGCATAATACTCCTTTGATTGAAATTGATTTTGGTGATTTTGAAATAAAGGTTATTGGATCCAAGGTCTTTTTATTTGGAAATCTTGGTGCCATGTGAGAACTTTGGTTTTCAATAGATTTGTTGTGGGGAAATACCTCTATTATGTTATGCTAGATAGATCTATCTAGTGGGACATCTATTTTAATGATAAACCTCTTGCATTGATTCAATGTTGTTCTGCTAAAAAATTGTATGAATCTAACATTTCTCTTATTTAGGATATCATGGTTGATAAGAAATTGGGTTCTTGGGAGAAGGTGCATTTAAAATTTGATATTTCAAACTCTTAGAAGAAAACTCATACCCTTATCTCTGAGATAGTAGGAAAAATCTTTCTTGTTAAAATGAATAACTCTCAGTAGTGGTTAGAACAACTTAAGTGGATGTATGACAACAAATTAAAAAATTTCTTTTTCAAGTAGATTTACAATATGTAAAAACATAATGAAGACATTATTATTAGAATCAAACTAGCTTGGGGTTTTAACTGAGAGATCTCTAGTTGGCACTTTTTTTTTAAATTTGATTTCGCACTCCCCTATTGAACCAAAAATTGTACAATTTAGATGGATGCTTCTCCTCTAGAAAATAGTTGTTGGTTTTATTCTTTCCTCTTGTGATGTTTACAATGTTACTTGCTCATTATGTAATTGTCAAGAAAATTTTGATCATCTTTTTTATTGCATTTTTATCAAAAAATTATGGAAAATGTTTTTTGGTTATCCTATTTGATGAAATTTTACTAAAGGTCTTTCTTGGCATGAAATCCTAGCTAGTTTTGTCCCTGAATTTGACTTCAATTTGAATAGATATTGGTTTGTTCTTATTGTTGAGATCATATGGATCATTTTGAAAAAGAGAAGTGAGGAGATTTTCCAAGGTTGAAAACAAGACCTTACTAAGTGATGAGTCTAAAAAATGCCTTTATTTTGTTATGTTTAAGATACTTTATGATACTCTGTTTATCCTTGTTTTAACACTTATAAGCCTATGTTTGATAAACCTTTGATGATTTATGGGGTAGAAAAACTATGTCATCCTTTGCCTAAATTATATCTAATATGTAGTATTTCATATAAATATCCAAATGTGCGTTCTTATGCTTGAATTTAGTTTGATGGATGTTTATTTGCAAATATGTCTTATATCATAACTAACATGATGATAAGGATTAAAAGATGAGCGGAAGAATCTAGAAGTTGGTTGCTGATAGCATTCAAGGAGAAACGACTTCATTACTCCCTCCTCAATTTCGTTATCCTTCCTTTCTGCTTTCAGTTGTTCTCCTATATTCTCTCCTGCGGACTTAACTTAGGATAGTTACTTTTCTGTTATGTAATAAAGAGTAGATTCCCTATATATGTCAGGATCAACTCCTATGTGTGAAGTTTTTAGTTTTTAGTTTTGATAAGTTTTATCGAGTAAGAGAGAACACTAATTCATAGTTTATTGCAGTTGTGTTTTACAATTCTGAATTATGTAATGACTGATTAATGAAATGGATTAGTTCTCTTTAGTTTCTATCTTGCATTGGTAGATTAGAGAAGCCAACCAAGGGGGCCCACTTGGAAGGTGGATTAGATTAGGATAGAATAGATTCATTTTATTAAGCATTAGTAGTATTTTAAGTAAGACGTAGCTAGTTAATTCCTTCCTATAGCATCACACTTCATGAACGTTCCTGCAACATTTGTGAGAACAGTCTAATGGATGAGTCAAGATGGAATCTCTATTATCATGTCATTGTGTTTTCAACATTCATAGATTTAGTAGTTTCCTTTCCACAGCAGTAGTGTAGTTTCCTTCCTTTTCATTTTTACTTTCCTGCAGCACAAGCATAATGACTCATCAAGGTACCTAGTGCACATACTGTGCTGACCATTTCAAGTATACGTCCCTGGGTTGACAATCTAAATGCACCTCATGGTAGGGAAAAGTAGTCCTTAGCATGAATAGATTATTCCTAAGCTAGACCTAGTGCATGACTATGGAACACCTATTGTGAGGCGGTTCATTTTTGGTGCCGTTGCCAGGGATGGTGTCAAGCTAGGAGCATTTTTTGAGTCATAGTTTTTAGATTAAGTTCTTTTTACCAGTGTGTAAATTTTAGTTGCATGCATTGAAGAGGAAGACAACGAGATGAATATGGAAAATTTCTTCCACAGGGATCTATTAATTTGAATGAAGAAGTTGAAGAAGAAGTTGAGTTGCCCTTTGAAGATGCAAGTCCTGTTTTCCCCACAGTATCATCATCAAGAGATGAATCCCTAGATATATTTGGTCTCCAACCTTTCACTAAAATATTGACCAATTTTCTTGATAACACTACGTCGAATCCACCAGTTGTTAATCACACAGTGCCTAACCTTCCTTTTCAGCAGCAACCTCATAATCTAGTCCCACCAGTCATGGCACAACCCACTTTTCCATTTCCATTTCCAAGTCTCATAACCAATGCCAATCTCAAGAATATACCTCCCACTGTTCTTCTGAAGTTCTATGGCCTTGCAACTGAAGACCTCGATACCTTCTTGTTTGAGTTCAACATCCTTTGTCATAGTTTCAACTACAACACTGATGCCCATAAGATTAAATTATTTCTAGCCACATTGAAAGAATCAGCTTTACGATGGTTCATGGGCTTAGGAGCCAATGTAGCTGTAAATTGGGATGAAATGCAAGCCTTGTTTTTGGAAAAATATAAAGAATATTGCAAAGAATCTGGTACAAGAGGAGATGATATCTTTAGGATATCATAGAAGGAGGAAGAGACATTAGAAGACTATGTTTCTCGATTTTTATATACACTACAAAAGAATCCTCAACACACATTGTCTGAAGATTTCCAAAAACTAGTCTTTCTAAGAGGAGTGAATGAAGACTGTTTGGAAGTATTGGACCTGATGGCCAACGGAGATGTATATCAAGCTCAATGGAATGATCTCAAAAAGATATGTTAGAACTACTCAAGGTCAACCATGAAGAAAGGTCAAGGACCCCGTTCTATGGTTACAAAAGGAATTAGTCAAGGCATTTCAAAACTTGAAATATCCAATTTGTTGTCAGATTTCAAACAAGACATCAGTAATGATGTCGCTACATAGTTGGATACAATGACTGCAAAGAAGAAGCAAGCAGAGGCTGAGTTACAACTAGTTGAGTACTGTCCTCATTGCTGAAAGCAAAAGAAGGATTGCCACTGTAAATTGATTGCAAGCATGGAGAACCAACATCTTCCAATTGAATATGTAAAGATAGATGGGGATGATGAGCAACTATTCTTTGTTGCTCAATGCCGACCATGGGCTCAACATCAAGGTATGCCTCAAGACCCCTTGCAAAATTCAAATTCATATGGTAATCAATGGTAAAACTGCAATACCCAAGGTCCTCCACAAAACCAACCCAATTGGAATAATGCTAGGCAAAATAACCCACAACAGTCTCAATGGTCTCAAAATTTCCAACAACCTTGGCCTAACCAGCAGAATAACCAATGGCCCCAGAACTAGTAAAACCAATGGCAACCACCCCAAGGGAATTGGCAATCTCCAAACCAAGGGAATTGGAAATCTCTAAACCAATGGAAGGGATCTCAACAATGGTCTAACCAAAATACTGGTGTTCCACAATTACTCCCTCCAGCTCAACAACCTGCTTTAATGCCACCACCTGCAAATAATGGACCTTAAAAGAAAACACATCTACCTACATAGCCCCATCAAAATCCAAATAGCAAACCATAGCAACCCATGTATAGTACTGATACCCAGCAATACCCTGCTTATGCCCTAGATGTCGTAGATATACATTTGAGATCTGGAACGACCTTACTAGCACCAAGGCCACCTCTTATAACTAAAGTATCAGACTCTCCTACAACATTAGAACCTTTGGTTGATGAACCTGTTGACCCAACTAATGTTACCATACTAATACTAGATCAACCAGCAGTAGAGCCTCCTTTTCTAGACCAACTAATACAAAAGGAACAAAGCAAGGAGCAACCCTTTGAGATTGTTAACCAATTGAAGAATATGCATGCCCAAATACCTTTGTTTCAAGCTATTAAGGACATTCCAGCTTATGGAAAAGCTATAAGGGAAGCTTGTCTAAAGAAACTTGGAAGGAAGAAGAAGGATCCTACCATAGTTCATGTTGTTGGACATTTAGCTGATATCATGTTAGGAAGAGTGATTTCACCAAAATATTCTGACCCAGGGAGTCCAGTAGTAAGTGTCAGCATCAATGGTCAATTTGTTAAAAATGCTTTAATAGATTTGGGAACTGCTATAAATGTGATGACTAAAGAAACCATGAAGAAGTTACAAATAGAAGGATTAAGGCCCACACCAACTATTCTACAGCTTGCAGATAATTCCACTGTCACTCTTGATGGAATGATAGAAAATATTGTTGTGACCCTAGATTCCCTAGAATATCCTGTGGACTTCATGATTTTGTCTCCTAAAGTAAACCTATCTGGCTATCCTGTCATTCTAGGTAGACCATGGTTGGCCACAGCTGATACAAACATAAATTGCAGATCAGGGAATGTGACTATATCAAATGGCCAAGCAACCAAACAATTTGATCTATATCCTCCTGCACAACCATTACCAGATTTGAGTACATCTTTTTGGCTAGATTTAGGAGATGAAGAAGAAGAGATAAATTCCATAGTACAACTTATGATGTTACATAGGCAATCTTTTCTAAAGTTGCAAGAAGAAGATTCAATAATCTAGAGCATCCTTACCAACACTTGTGTGGTAGGAAAAGATGTGTCTGAAAGATCTGTATTAGAATTGATTACATATGAGGAGTGTGATACAAGTTGTACTTTAATTAAGGAACCTAAAATTTTTTGTTCACTACTTCCCTATGAAGTAGAAGGAAGCCCAATCTTTGAAATTGCTATGGTAGAATCCACTATTCCTATTGAACTGAGTAAAGGCCATAAACTGCATGTTAACCCCAAATTGACATCCATACAGATGGAACAATTAAAAGAATTGCTTCAGAAGCATGAGAAGACTTTTGCTTGGGATTATGATGATATGAAAGGACTAAGCCCTACACTGTGTACCCATAGGATATACATTAATGAAGGTTGTCTACCACTTCATCAACCTCATAGGAGGATAAATCCAAGCCTCATAGAAATAGTCAAAATAGAATTGTAGAAACTGCTTGATGTTGGCTTTATCTATCCTATATCTGATAGTAAATGGGTACCACCACTAGTTATAGTACCTAAGAAAGGAGGAAAATGGAGAATTTGTGTAGATTATAGGGAGTTGAATAAGGCTACTAAAAAGGATCATTTTCCTTTACCCTTCATAGATCAAGTTTTGGATACACTAGCTGGAAAGAATTACTTCTCCTTTTTAGATGGATGCAGTGGCTATAATCAAATCGGTATTGCTCCTGAAGACCAAGAGAAAACTACATTTACGTGTCTATGGGGTACTTTTGCATACTCTATTTTACCATTTGGTCTTTGTAATGCTCTTGCAACATTTCAACGTGCTGTAATTAGTATTTTTGCTGATATATCACATGCTTGTATGGAAATCTATATGGATGACTTTACAACATTTGGAGTTACTTTTGAAGAAGCAATGATAAATCTTGAAAAAGTTTTGGTAAGATGTCAAGAACATAATTTGGAACTAAATAGTAAAAAGTGTTTCATGCTCATGCAAGAGGGTGTGGTACTCGATCATTTCATATCTATTGTAGGTATACAAGTAGACCCAGCTAAAATTGAGGCAATTCAAACATTACCCATACCCACTAAATTAAAAGATATCAGATCTTTTCTGGGACATGCTGGATATTACAGGTGTTTTATAAAAGACTTCAGTAAAATAGCCAGTCTTTTGTATAAGTTGCTTACAAAAGAAGCTGAATTCAAATGGACACCTGAGTGTGGTAAAGCTTTCCTGCAGCTTAAGCAACTTTTGACCACAGCCCCAATTTTACAAGGCCCTGATTGGAACCTACCTTTTCACATATATACAGATGCTTCTGATTATGCCATAGGAGTAGTTTTAGCATAGAAACACTCAAATCTTGAGAATGCCATTTATTATATTAGTAAGAGTCTTCATGGTCTAGAATTGAATTAAACAGTGACTGAAAAAGAATTTTTAGCAGTAGTCTATGCTCTAAATAAATTTTGGCATTACGTCACAGGTTATCCTATCTATGTTCATACTGATCATGCAGCAATCAAGTATCTCATGAACAAACCTGCTATAATTGGTAGGTTAGCAAGATGGTTACTATTGTTACAAAAATTTGAAATAGATAAGCCTGGAAAAACAAATGTCCTAGCTAATTATTTGTCAAGAATCAATCATCATGATACTGACACTACTCTGGTAGATGATGCATTTCTAGATGAACATTTGTTTCATATTGCTGTTAAAGTTCCATGGTATGCAGATATTGCTAACTACATTGCAACTAATAAGACACCAACGCATTTTTCTTATAAGGAGAGAAAGCTACTCATACAGAAAAGCTTCCATTTCTCATGGATAGACAATTTTCTGTTCTATACTGGACCTGATCAAGTTATGCGCAGATGTGTAAGAGAAGATGAGACATATGATATTTTGCATGCATGTCATAATGAGCCCTGTGGAGGACATTTTGCAGCCAAAAGAACAGCTTTCAAAATCTTAGCCACTAGTTACTATTGGCCTACCCTTCATAAAGATGCAATCAATTATACAAGGAAGTGTGACCAATGCTAAAGAATGGGTCACCCAACCAAAACAGATGATATGCCTTTCAAAATGTTGATCAATGGTCATTGACTTAAACTTTACAAATAGCCTCAAACAAAAGACGAGTTCATGCAACAGTTTGAACAATCGGATCCAACAACAACTCAAGTATCTCTTCCTGCAGCCAAAGGTGAAAACCTTTCACCTGCTCTTCTTCAACATTAATTCTAATTTGCATGTCCATAATAATAACTTTATGTTCGCATAAAGTCCATTTTCTTTTCATGATATTTCTTTTCATGATATTTCTTTTCATTCATATCTTAATCTTCCATCCACCCACCTCACTCCATTTCTTAATCTTCCATCCACTTACTTTCTACATACTTACGTTTTTGTGTTTTCAATCAAATCTGCACATGCTAATGGATGCTGCCATTTACATTATTTTTGCCACCTTTTTTTTGGAGCATGTGACAATCTGCTTGGCAGGTATAAACATTTTCAAACTATTATTCATTTATAAGTTTGCAAATTTTGTTAATTATATCTAATACTGCATAGTCTTTATAATTATGGTGTATTCCAGTCCCTAACCCATACTAGTCTGACACGTGAGGACACTTGTCGTAAAATTAGCAAGGGGCAGGGGAGTGTCGTACTATCCAATGACATGCTTGATTAACTATGATGATTTTTGAAAATCTTGGCATTACTCTTTATTAATGAGAACTTTTTGCCATAAGTATGCCATGTCAAGTGTTGTACTCCCACTTTTTGAATGAATTTTTCTTTGTTCGTGCAAAATTTTTCATGCTAATCCATGATGTGACCATTTTTAAAAAATTTTTTTGGCATTTGAACCATGTTTTTGGATGATTTCCATGCAAATTTATGATTTACTTTTACCTAAAGTTTAATTATGGCACAAAACAATTGGTTATGGCAATTAATGTTCCCAAAAAGAAGTGGTGAAGCATTTGAGAAATAACGCAGAGTTTTGAAGTTTGCATTCAGAAAGGGAGAGGGAAACGGAGTAGCAGAAGTATCAAGAAATGGGAGGAGGTTTACAGAGAAAAGAGTCGGTCGAGCACATTTTGTTGCTCTATGATGTAGAAGCAGTAAGAAGATTCAATGCATGTGGGTGGTTAGGTTATTGTTTGAATTTAACAACATATGATGAAGAAGCAGCTGTAGAATTCACCAGGACATTTGATGAAGGTGAAGCTTCTGTGTGGGGTTTGACAGTAATTGCAATAGAAGAACAAATTGCAGAAGTAACTGGGTTACCTCCTATTGGAGAGCATTATCCGAGCTTGCATGATGCTAGGTTAGCAAGGGCCCAGTTCACTACCCCACATGACCCTCCATTAGATGTTACAAAGCAGAGGTGCAAGAGATTGTCTTTGCTGCCTCCATACCCTGACCTAGCAATGCATGCCATAAGGTATTTTACTTGTGAAGGCAGATTTTCTCACTTACATGCACACCATTTTAAGTTGCTTAGTTGTATAAGGCACAATATTGCCGTAAATCTCCCAAATTTTTTGTATAATATGCTCTATATTAGTGCAGAAGAGACTCAAAAAGGGAAAGATAATTCTGTCACTCACCATGTTTTGATTAAGTTGTTAATAGAAAGGTCTCTTAGGGACGTATCCCCTTTGACATGAAATGACTTTTTGAAATTTAAAACCCTACAACCCCAAGTTGACCCTAGTGAACGGTAGGGTGAGGAAAATGTAGTTCCCAGTAGTGAGCTTGCAGAACAAAATATTGAGGGAGCTGAAATAGAAAACGCACAAGGGATTGAACCGAAATTTGCTTCCACTCAAGCTAATGTGCCTCCACCTGAATAGGACATCCCTAAACCCACTACTAGTCAAGCTAAAAGGAAATGAAAGTCACCCAAAAAAACCATTGCTCAACAAAAATATAGTCCCGCAATTAAGCAACAGAAGAAAAAAAAGAAGGTTCTTGCAGCAACTAATCCTACAGCGGTGATACCAAAACAGAAAAGTAGGTAAAAGACAATAGTACAAGAAGAGACTCCTTTGCAAAGAAGCCCTAGAATGAGAGGGCAGATTTTTAAAAATCTTATATTGTCTAAAGCACCTACTCTAGAGTCTCCTGTGCAGATAATTTTTGACCATTCTCCCCTTCATACTAAGATGACAAAAGCTTCTAGTAGTCCTCCTGTAGCATGTGAGCAAGAAATTAATGAAACCTTAATGGATTTACCAGGTGTTTCAAGCCATGAGAATGAAGTAGTTCCTGAAAGTCATGATTCGAATACTACCTTGGTCCCCTATAAGTCAACATGGATCAATAGTTTGGTAGAACATCTATGGTGAGAACGAAAAAAGAAAAAGGATTATGAAGAGGATAACAATGCTGTCACCTTGCAAAAACTCCTTTTCCAATTATATGGACAACATTTATTTGCTAAAGCACTATGGAAAGAGGAGAAGAAAAGAATGAGCAAGATCACAACATCACAAAATGAGGAGATTGAAGAATTGAAAGAATAGCTAGAAAGCCAGAAACAGCACATGGAACATGCACTTAAATTAGCTGATCAAGCTCTTGCTTGCAGACCACCTCCTCGAGTATATGCTTTTTTTTTGGAAGAACAATATCTTTTGTTTCAGTTGATGTTAACCCTCAAAAATGTAAATGCAAAATTCAAAATCGCACAAGAGTTTTATGGGTTGTATCAAACCTTACCACCATGGCAGCAAAATCTATTGTATGAGTTGTATATTCATAATTTTGTCATTCCTATAGAAACTGAGTGGAATCCTTTGCTCTATATAGGAGATGTGCATTTGAAAGCTTTAATGTCATGGATGTCTAATGAGGCAAATTATGACAAACAACTGGTTAATTACAGAGATGAGGAGAGAACAAAACCTTTACCCTTGAGGGCAGAAAGTAAACAACTAGAAGAAATGCTTTGAGACTGGTTTACATTAACCTATGGGAAGAGTAATCCAGACATTAGAAAGAAGGTATTTTCTGCTAGAGCCAAAGTATATGTCGAATATGAAAAATTGCCCTACTCTGCATTCTAGAGAGCTATGGTTGGAGTAAGAGGTAGATGGGCACAGTTACCTGATTCTCTCAAGAAATCAAAGCCACATAGTCCTATTAATTTGGAAGCAGCACTATATAGAGTTCCAAAACATTTAGAACTAGGAAAGCAACTAAGGCTAGAGCTATGGTGTCCTTTAACCATGCAACCTCCAATGCTTTTATGGCCCCTTTATGATATTGATGTTGATAAACTTGATAAGTTGCAAGAAGACCATAGGTGAGAAGTATGGGAAAGGACCAAAGCATTCTATTACACCTTCAGGAGTAGCAAAAAGGGAAAGAAAGAAGTTGGGGAGCTCAGATCTTTGACAAAGAAGTGTAATGCTTGAGGACAAGCATTAGTTTAGCAGGGGGCAGATGATGAGTCTAAAAAATGCCTTTATTTTGTTATGTTTAAGATACTTTATGATACTCTGTTTATCCTTGTTTTAACACTTATAAGCCTATGTTTGATAAACCTTTGATGATTTATGGGGTAGAAAAACTATGTCATCCTTTTCCTAAATTATATCTAATATGCAGTATTTCATATAAATATC
This sequence comes from Cupressus sempervirens, assembly GCA_028749045.1. Taxonomy (NCBI): domain Eukaryota; kingdom Viridiplantae; phylum Streptophyta; class Pinopsida; order Cupressales; family Cupressaceae; genus Cupressus; species Cupressus sempervirens. Next base: position 628,583,577 of record CM053787.1, read on the forward strand.
CAAATGTGTGTTCTTATGCTTGAATTTAGTTTGATGGATGTTTATTTGCAAATATGTCTTATATCATAACTAACCTGATGATAAGGATTAAAGGATGAGTGGAAGAATCCAGAAGTTGGTTGCCGAAAACATTCAAGGAGAAACGAGCATCAAGGAACAACCACGAAAAGGAAGTTATAACCACTCTAGGAAACATGGCAGCAAATAAGGAGGAGTTTTTATGAGCCATTACCTTCTCTACATTAATGTTGTAACAAGCAGATGCCACAACTTTGTTGCTCCCTCCTCAATTTCATTATCCTTCCTTTCCGCTTTTAGTTGTTCTCCTATATTCTCTCCTGCGGACTTAACTTAGCATAGTTACTTTTCTGTTACGTAATAAAGATTAGATTCCCTACATATGTCAGGATCAACTCCTGTGTGTGAAGTTTTTAGTTTTTGGTTTTGATAAGTTTTATCAAGTAAGAGAGAACATTGATTCACAGTTTGTTGCAGTTGTGTTTTATAATTCTGAATTATGTAATGATTGATTAATGAAATGGATTAGTTCTCTTTAGTTTCTATCCTGCGTTGGTAGATTAGAGAAGCCAACCAAGGGGACCCACTTGGAAAGGTGGATTAGATTAGGATAGAATAGATTCATTTTATTAAGCATTAGCAGTATTTTAAGTAAGACATAGCTAGTTAATTCCTTCCTGTAGAATCACAATTAATGAACGTTCCTGCAGCATCTATGAGAACAGTCTAATGGATGATTCAAGATGAATCTCTGTTATCTTGTCATTGTGTTTTCAACATTCATAGATTTAGTGGTTTCCTTTCCACAACAATAGTGTAGTTTCTTTCCTTTGCATTTTTACTTTCCTGCAACACAAGCATAATGACTCGTCAAGGTACCTAGTGCACATACTGTGCCGACCATTTCAAGTATACGTCCCTGGGTTGACAATCTAAATGAAACCTCATGGTAGGGAAAAGTAGTCCTTAGTTTGAATAGATTATTCCTAAGCCAGGCCTAGCGCATGACTATGGAACACCTATTGTGAGGTGGTTCACTAAGTTTAACTTTAAACTCACACATTTTTATATTGTTTCTCAGGGCATAGCTATAATTAAAATTCCAAAGGAAAGATTAAATGAGCTACTCAAAGAAAGAGCAATGATTATCTTTAAAAGAGAAGTCTAGTACTTTAATAATGGGGAAGCTAATCAGAGGCCTTATATGCTTGAAGACATTGGAAATCATGTGAATTTAACCAATACAATCTCCTTGGAACAATCATACCAAAATAAAAATATCTTAATGGAGCAGGCAAAACAAGCCAATGCTATGCTGTTGGAGAAGACTAATCAATCCAATAATGGAAATGAATTTGACACCAACATTATGGATCCCTCCAACAATCCGAGGAGGATTACTGCTGATAGAGAGCTCAATTTTGATTGGGACTACATGTTTAACTAGCAAAGTGAATTTGAAGGGAACAAAGAACATAATATGTTGGGACTACATGTTTAACTGGCAAAGTGAATTTGAAGGGAATAAAGAGCATAGTATGTCAAATGAAATAAACTAATCTATTATGAACTGAAATAGTTTCTTCTTTTGATTAGTCAGAAAGGTCTTGTTACATATGGTATATAATGTAACTCTTGTAGTAAACCAACATATAATTCTTTGCTCACTCCCTTATCATTTTGTATACTCTCTTATTTTCAAACCATCTTAATAGAATATTTTTTAGTAAATGATTGTATTTGATAAAGGATAATATTTAAATGATCATATTTATAATAGTATGAAATTGAATAAAATAATAACAAATGATTATAATTTATTATATTATATTATTATTTATAAATGACTTAAGTCAGGAGTCAAAGGGTCATGACGCTTGACCATTAAGGGAGCATATAAATTAAAGAAACAAAAAGGGTCAAAAAGATAGATTGGATAGATGATGTAATGATAAGATTCTAGAATATAAGAAGAACCCTCACCACCTCCTAATGATAATGATGAACCTAAAAGAAGGAATGTGTGAAGACAACATGGCTTATGAAAGTGTGATGTGGCATCTACATAACACTGAATACAAGGGAACACTTTGGTCAAAACAAGGAGGCACTAAAAAATGACAATCCCATTTGAAAGTAGATAGTTTAAGTATAATTTGAACTAGATGCATACACAGTGCTAATGTACCCATATTTGATATTATACCCATCGATTAATAAGAGAGGGGACAGTACCAAAATAACAAGAGACACAATGCATCAAAGTTCCTAGCAATAATTGGAAAATAAGGAAAATAGAGATTTATAGATAGAAAGGAAGGATAGAAAGAGAGAGCTAAAAGAGAGAATAATATGTTATTATAAGGTCAAGTAAATGTAGAATGATAGAGAGAGTTGAAGAAAATTTTAAAAATATTAATAATTATATTATTATAAGAAATATATAAATAACAATAGAAATTATATTATATGAATGAACTCATTTCTACCAATTTAATTATACATTGAAATATTTAATTTTAAAAAATAAATTGTTGATTACTTAATTCAAACTACCAAAATATCGAGTAAGTTTAAGGGGTAGTATTAGTTTTACAAATTGTAAAATGGTATTAAAAAAATTAGAGCAAGATTGTAAAATAGTAGCTAGTAAAACATAGTGTAAACTTAAAGAAATAGCATTTTACAATTGGCAAAAATAAATATCAATGTAAAACTAATAAATATATTTAAAATAAGAAATATAAAACATTTAATTCTATATTTAAACTTGGTAAGAAAAATAATTTGTGATAATTAATATTTATTAGACATTCATTTTTGTCCAAAGTGGTGCGAGGTGGAAGATAAAAATATTACTTTTAAAAAAAATCTAATCAACTTGTCACAAATGTGGAAAAGATAAAGTTGTAATTAATGCATTCATTAATGCATGATAGAGTTGTTAGAAAATATTTGTATTTTTGTTGAAGAAAATTGAACTTTTTCCCTACCAAAAATAGTATGGTCCAATAGAATGGATGAAAAATGTGATTTAAAAAATAATGAAAAATTAGAAAAAGATATAAACATTTGAAATTTATTTTAATCTTTTAAATTCTATGAGTTGACTAGTCAATTGAATTGAAAATTTAAATTGAATGAAAACAATAATATCCTGCCTTTGGCAGGAATTAATAACGTAGTGGGAGGGAAGGGACATTGACACCTTGCATTAAGAAGGTATATTTGTATTTTACATTTAAAATTCTTTATATATATACATATATGTAAACAAAGGGAGAGGGATAAAGATAAGCATAACCACAATTTCCTTTGTCTTCCAATACATATTTATTACGTCTCTATCACCTCCACTCTTTTGTACTCTTGTCTTGTCTATCTCTATCTTCTTATAGATCCAAGTAATCAATTAGAAATCAAAGAATAATTTATAAATTTATAATCATGTATACCAAGTTATCATATAGAAATCAAAGAATGAATCAATGTAGTATATGTGTTCCAAGTCTAGCTTGGTGTAGGGCATTCATTATGAATGTCATCGAGTGATCCAAGTATAAACTTGGTGGAGGACATTCACAATGAATGTCATAGTATGATCCAAGTGCACTTGGTGGTGAATGATCCAAGTATGACTTGGTGGAGGGTATTCATTTCAAATGTCATGGAGCAATCCAAGTAAACTTGGTGGAGGGAATTTGTTGTGAATGTCATAGTATGATCCAAAAAATTGGTGGAGAACATTTATTATGAATGTTAATAATTTCAAATTAGACAACCAATGAAAGATATGAAATATTCAATTGGATTTATTATGAACTTACCAAATTCTTTTTAGTTATTATGATCTCAAAAATAACCCTAGATTTAGGGGCATTACATGCAATGAGTTTGAGTTCTATGATTGTAATTAAGAAAAAAAATCTAGAAGGATCTAAAAGGAAAAAAGTAAACTATTTAAGGAGATAAATGAAGCCATTTTTTATTACTAATTATTTGTTGATATTTGTGATAAAGTGTGAACTATTGAAGGAGGAAAAAAAGGTGAACCAAGCATAAAAAAGGAAGACAAATCAAGAAGAGGAAGTGCAAGGTGGAAGAGAAAGAGTGTGAATCAGAGATCAGAATTTAGAAACCAAGTGAAGCAAAGATCTAAACAAGAAAGGTGGTGGTAAACCTAGAAGATAATTTGAATATTACTTTCTTACCATTTTAGCACATAATTTATATCTTAATTGAGTGGACATGACAAGTCTGTGAAATCCTAAATGTTAACATTGATTTGTGATGTTTGTAAGTCCTTTAGAGTAGGCCACTCTTTATTGATGACAATAAGTGATAAGGTCTAGATGGTCTTTGGTTAAAATACTCTAACCTAGACACACTAAAAATGCACATGTAAACCTTGAAAAAGGTTGGCTCCTAGAAAAGCTCACTTCAGAAGAGTGTAATTTTTAGGTTGTTTGTGCCTAGGTGGTGTTTCCCTTTACAAGGTTTCCACATTAAAATCTATATCAAAATGTGTGAATTCTTATGTGTTGCAAGTTGATTTTCATATTATTTACTTAATATTGCAACTCAATATAAGCTTAAGATAATACTTTGATACTTGGTAAAGTAAATAATGGTGATATAATTATGATACTATTAGATGCACATTATCAAATATAATTCTTCTTTTTTCTCTTTACTGGCTTACCACACTTTTCCATGTAATCACTACCCATTTTTTAGTGACCATTGGTATCCTTGATTATGATATGTGTTCACATAAGATCACTTCATAATATGTTTTAAAAATAGTTCTCATTGATCAACGGTATAATATGATTGTCATAAATGAAAACCATTTGATAGTCATATACCTTCCAATTATCTCAACAATTTCCTCAATTTCTCATCATCAATTTGTCAATGCCAATGATCTCTCCCTTTGGAAATAATGGAAATCGCATTAATCTTCTTAACTACAAGCTCTAAATAATAGAGATCATTTCACATCACTAATATACTTGCCCTTAGATCACGTAAATACTTGAGATATGAGTTGCATGCCTTATATCATCTTTCTCATCTTCTTAGTTAGCTTCTCCCTTGTAGTCTTCATCTTCTCTCTTGGACTTCATCTTATTCCTTCATCTTCTCCCTTTTAGTCATCAAGTTTTCTATGGCCATTTTCATCTACTCCTCTCATATTTTCATCTTCATCTTCTTTCTCATCTTCTCCCCCTTTGACAATAATGTGAAAGGTTTAATCTTTCAATACCTTGTGTCAAATATAACCTTGTAATTTTCTTGGGTTGATTCAAAGGATGTATTCCATGTTTTCTTGGGATGACATAATACAATAACTTGTTCTTGGATCTTGGTTCCAATGTCATCAAATTCTCAATTGAATATACACTTTGAAGTTTCAAATTTTCCTTAGTTATCCTTATGTTGTGTTGTATTTCCTCTATGATAGGAGACACAAGTGCACACACTTCTAGTAAATTTAACATTATAATCTGTTACTTTGTTCATCATGTAGTTGTCTAGTATTGTTAATTATTTTCTCCACCTCTTGACTGAATGAAGTAATTGAACCTAACATTGGATAAAATTAGTTTGATAAATTGTCCAATTCCTTTTGTGTTTCTTCCTTTTATTTCTCTAAATCTCACCATTCCTAAGTAATTTAATGTCCTAGTAAAGATATTCTCTACTAAATTTAATTTTTATTTTACCTCCTTTACCAATTCAATTAGCTAACCTCCAACTTCAATAAATTTCTCTTCTATTTTTTTGCCAACTTCTTCTCTAGATTCTCTTTGACTAAGTTCATAGCTACATATTTTAAGTCAATATCTTGATCGTAGATAGCCTTATTTAATGTATCAAACTAATCAATAACTAGTTATTCCCTATTGTAATCTTCTTCTTCTTGTCTTTAATTAGTAGATTTACTATTTTCCTCTTCTTTTCCATTGTCTCAAGATTGAGTTTTCATTTTACTTGATACTCTTCCTTTCTCTTTTCTTGTTTCTCCTTTTGTATTTCTTCAACAATTTCAGCTTTATCTTCTAATATACTTTTATGTACTTGACCTATATTAGTCAACTCTTGTTGATCGATTCTACCAAAACCTCTAAATTCACCTATTGGTGTCTCTACCAATTGTGCTTATAGTTCTTCCACCTATTGTAGAGTTCCATGTACTAGACTACCAATTATCTCTTCAGTAGTATCAGTATCATCAATTTGCATTGGTGATGACTACTCTTGTGACTTTTAATCAAGCTTTGGAATTTCCCTCAATGATTCTATTATCTTTCCATGAAATGTCCGAATGTATTTTACTAAAACTCTTTTAGACATTTCCTTCTCTTAAAAATTCTTCTTATAATCCTCTTAGATTTTATTAGCATATTCCAATTTTAGCTCTTGCTGAGCTTCCAATAATGCTTTTTTAATTATAACCTTGTCCATTTTTTATAGTGATATTCATCTTGCATCTAATAGTTGTTACAATTTATTAGGTAGTTGTAAATGTATCTCAGAGTGTGTTTTCTTGAATTTGTGTAGATGTATAACAATTTCTTCTTTAAAATTCTTTATGTTTTCTTCACTAGCCAAATTGTATCTTCTCTTTATACCTACTAAACCTCCTAATTTATCTATTTCTCTGATAAAATCATAAATTTTGGGTGCTTTAATTTTCACTCCTCCTTTATTCAATTTAATATCTTTTTTATCTGACTATATACTCTTTGTTTATGCTTGTTTTTTATTAGATAAATAGGTTTTATAGGGATCCTGAAACCCAATAGTTAAAACATATAAGGCTGATAATAAGCATGAAAGCCCAGCCAAAAAAGTATAAGTTCAGAGGTTGATAATAAGCATAAAGCCTAGAAAAAAAGTAAGGTTCTAAGAAAAGACCAGGAAAAAAGATGAGTATTACCATAGCCTAAAGCCAAAACAAAAGCCAAAAGACATAGAAAAAAAAAAGAACAGGAAAGAGTTATTCCTCATTCTTTCGCTCCAGCTCTTGCATAACCTGAGCAGCCTTGAAGGCTAGTTGATTCTTCTCTGCTTCCAGTTGTTGCACCCTTTGGTCCCCCTGGTCCTGATCAGGAATGGTGTTGTCCTTTGCAGAGTCATCCTCCATTCTAGTTTCTTCCCTGTCTTTTCCTTCCTCATCATCCTGTATTTCTCTATCTTTGATCCAGCCCGTAAGAGAGATGATGTTGTTGTTAATGGAGCTTAACAAAGAGAACATCTGATTCACAAGGTTGTGATTGTAGTTCTCTTAATTGTGTATCATTATTTCTACCAGACTGAGCCTGTCAGCCGAATCCATCCTCTTGTTAGCATCCATCTCATTCCTTGTTGCCTCAATATGTCTCACCTATTCTTTGACCTCCTCCAGCTCGTGGAAAAGTCATTTGATTGATCTAAAATTGTCAATCATATTGTTATGAGCATTATTCAAGAGGTTCATCCCCATCTCCTTGGCTCTATCTGAAATAGCCACTATTGCTGGCTCAATGAGTTCCTCCAGCTATGGTTCATCTTGATTTTCCATGAGGATTTGGGGATTCATGGCCTTCCTAAAGATGCCCATCTTCGAAGTCCTGACATTAAAGTTTTTCCAAGATTTACTCCTATCATTGATCTGCACTTCCCCTTTCACATTCCTTGCATTCTCCTCATTTTGCTCCTTAGGTTGGTCTTGGAGGTGGATAGGAGATAGGGGCAACACTGATGCCTCCTCAAACTAAGAGTGCACTTCCTCCAACTTCTCCCTCTTGCCTTTCTTCCTTCCACTTTCATCCTTAATTTCCTCCTGCATCTCCTTAACTACCTCCTCTGACTCCGGCTCCTCCTCATCATCACTGTCTCCCTCCTCATCCTTCTTAGGAGGCTTTTGCCCATGATCCCTAGGGCTTTTTCTACTAGGGGTTATGGGGGAGGGTGATTTATTGGATTGGTGGGTCACTACTTTCCCTAAAGAAGAGATCCCTCCTTCCTCAGAGATGAGGCTCTGTATATCTTCTAAATCAAAGGAGTATCTAGAACTACCAGACTCCACATTCTCTACCTGAGGGGTAGCAATGCTTATAGTTTGAGCCTTGAAGTGCTCGTGGATAAGTAGCAACAACTCCTCGTCCAGAGCCAGATTTGCGGTGGGCTTCTTTTTGAAGCTGTCCACCGCCTTGCTCATAGAGGTGAATAGATAATATGGAAAGGAAATATTAACATTATGCTAGAAATGATTCAATATAACAAAGTGGCAGGTATGAGCTCTATCAAACTTAGGGTCCAATGTGATGTACTCAATAACAGCTCTCAGAACATACCTCCACTGCTTCTTCATGGAGTTGGGGACATAGTAGGTGTCAATCTTTCTCAGTGCCTTTAGTTCCTTCTCACTCTCCACAAAGTCCCTAATTGCATTGGCTAAGAGCTTCTTATTCCTAAAGAATTTAAAACCCTCGATAGGGATTTTGGTGACAGTCACAATCACCTCCTCTGTTATTCGAAAGTAGACCTCGTTCACCTTCACCCTGCCATCCTTCCAGGACCCCACCATACTTTTGGTCACCTCTTGATTGAATCCATGCAACTTCATGATATAATTGGTAACCCCACCCTCTTCTAGCTTTTCCCACACTTTCTCCCTAATTCTCCATTTCTCAAAATCTCCTACCAACTCCTTTCTGCACCTTTCACCTACCATTTTTGAACACTACACACCCTCTTTACTCATGTGCTCCTCACTCTATGACTAAAAGGGACCTCCAAGAGTAATCAATAAACAGAGAAAAATAGCCCTACTATTGCTTCAAAAGTGAGTGCGAAAAACAACCCACAAAGCATGTCGATTAATCAATAATGAATCATTGCAATTACGATTTTCCTTGCTTCCATTTTGAAAAGTACCCTTATTTCTTAAAACCTTCATAATCATAATTATAGCTTGATTTTCTCCGTACTTCCTTGGATCTTGTCCAAGTCAATCAAACTTTTAATGTCTGTTGGCAAACAAATTCTAGGATGCCAAGTCATTTTTTGGTCTGTGCTGACCTCAATGTTTGCAAACCTGTCGGCAACCAGGTTTGCTTCCTGAAAGATATGAGTGACGTAGATTCTATTAAATTTGGTGAGGTTCTCACGTGTCTCATCAATTAGATTTGCAATTTTCCATGATGGATGTGAGTTGCCTATGATGCACTTTATAATGTTATTCGAGTCCCCTTCAAGCCATAAATTGGTAACACCAATTTCAAAAGCCAATTTTACAATATTGCATGGAGCGTTCGCCTCTGCAAAATGATTAGTTTGGAATCCCAGAGGGAGAGAAAAAGCTGCAATACTATCTCCATTTTCATTCCTTATCACACCTCCACCACCTGAGGAGCCAGGGTTGCCCTTGGAGGCTCTGTCAAAGTTGGCTTTGTGCCAACCTTCAGGGGGGAGAAGCCACTTGGCTTCTTGTCTTTTCCTCAATCTGTCTTTTACCTTCTCCTTTTTCTTGCCTCCTATCTCAAATTCTTCCCCTTCCTCACAAAAAAGTTTTCCTTTATGTTTCTAAAAATCTTCCTCCCAAAAACTAAAGTCGGTTCCTCCCTATCTCTGAAATTTTGATTGTTTCTTTCCTTCCATATGCTCCAACAAAAATGGGGCAGGATCCAAAAGCTAATTTCCTCCCATTGAACAAGCCATGCCATTGATAGAAAAAGTCCATAAGGTCAGAAGGAATGCACCAGCTGTGGCCTAAGTCCTGGGTGAGGATGCCCCAAACTGTCCTGAAGAAAGAACAGTGGATGAACATATGGTTGCCTATCTTCGAATCTTCTTTACACAAAACACATCTTCTGGGCAAGATATGACCTCTTTTGATAATATTTTCCTAGGTTAGAGTTTTTTTCCTGAAGAGCCAACTAAAAAACACTTTGACTTTTGGTGTGAGGCCAGGGATCCAATCCCTCAACCAAAGGGGAGTCTCTTTTAAGCTCCATAAAGTAGAGTACCAAGAGGCAACCGAATAGATCCCATTGGCATTATCCCTCCAAACTGGTTCATCCTTATTATTGCTAAGGGACAAGGAATTAAGCATGATCATGATTGGTTTGAGGTCATCTGAGATAATAGAAAGGTCCCTCCAACCCTATTCGGTCCTATAATTGCTGACTTTGTGCCCATAAAGGTAGATGCAATCATTAGCCCAAAACCCATAGCTAGGGTTTTTCATAAGGGGCCCTTGAGAAAGCCAACTGTCAGACCATAATAGAATGTCCTCCCCATTACCCAACTTCCAGGAGACTTTTGAGTTAGCCAAGTCCCTGGCTTTTAAGAAACCATTCCAAACAACATAACCTCTTGGGATATCCTCATTGAAGAGGGTGAACTGAATAGAGGGTCTCTTTATATACTTATTTACTACAGTGTCTCTCCATTCCCCCATGCTGCTAAAGATGCACCAAATTTTCTTTGCCAGGAGGGCCTTAGTGAGGTGAATGAGCTTCCTGATTCCTAGACCTCCATTCTTCTTGGGGAGGAAAACTTTGTCCCATGCAACAAGGGGGTACCTTTTATTCCTTTCAACTCCTATCCATAAAAAATCTCTCTAGATTTTCTCCATCCTTTCAACATATTTCATCAGTATGGTAAAAAGGCTCAGAGCATATATTGGCAAGTTTTGAAGGATGGATTTAACTAGTTGACATTTTCTAGCTTGGCTAAGAATGGCTCCTTTCTAGCTTTCCAGTTTCTTACTAAACCTTTCCATGATGCCATTCCAGAAGGAATTTGAAGGGGTCATTCCCAAGGGGAGACCAAGGTAGGTAGAAGGAAGCTTCCCCACCTGACATCCCAAGATTCTGGAGATTCTCTTCTATCTATCCTCCAGAGTATTGATAAAGAAAATAGAACTTTTGTCCCAATTGATGAGCTACCTTGACCCTCTAAAATAGGTGTCCAAGGTGTCTTTCATAGCCTTTGCCTCCTCGACTGAGGCCTCTCCACCCATAATAGTGTCATCAATAAATTGTTGATGCATAAAAGGGGTGCATTTGGAAGAGGGTTTAAAACCTTTGATCCTCCCTTCTTTCTTTTTCTTCTCTGTGAGTATGCCAATTCATTCCACTAAGATAATAAAGAGAATAGGTGATAGAGGATCCCCCTGATGTAGGCCTTTGGTAGGTTTGAAGAAATTAGAGGGGGATCCATTAACTAAAATAGCTAGAGAGGGAGTGGTGATCATCTGGGAGATTATCTTACAAGATTTGACATCAAAGCCAAAAGCCTTCAACACCAAATCCAAAAAAGACCAATCTACTCGATCGTAAGCTTTGGACATGTCTAGTTTGAGTAACATTCCTTCTCTCTTTCGAGCTTCCGTAGAGTGAATCACTTCATGCACCATAATAATTGAATCTAAAATCTATCTGCTTGGAACAAAACTAGATTGTTGCTAAGAAATAATTAGGGGGAGAAACTTTAGCAACCTCAAAGTGAGCACCTTCGAGATGATTTTATAAAAGGAGTTGCATAAACTGATGGGTCTGAACTTATCCAAAGTATCAGCTCCTAACACTTTGGGAATAAGAACTAAGAATGTAGAATTTATCTCCTTCAAAATACTTTTGGCTCCAAAGAATTCTTGAACTGCCTTCACAACATCCTTCATAATGATAGGCCAGTACATTTGGAAAAAGAAGGTGGGAAAACCATCAGGGTCAAGCAATTTATTTGCCAAAAGAGAAAAAATAGCTTCTCTTACTTTAGAATTAGAAGGAATGGCCCAGAGCAGATTATTATGGTGTGGTTAGAGGATTTGAGGAATACAAGAAACAATATAATCCTGATCCACTTTAGAGAGAAAAGGAGCCCAAGACAACAAGGAGGATAAAAAAGAAATAGCTTCATTTGATATATCTTCTTCCTTTGTCAACACACGCTAGTCTTTCTTCAAGCCTAAAATCTTGTTATTAGCTCTATGCTTAAGAGTAGTTAAATGGAAAAAAATTGTGTTCTAGTCTCCTTCCTTGAGCCAGTTGATCCTAGATCTTTGCCTCTAGAACTTTTCCTCTTTGCTAATAATGTCATGTAAATTAGACAGGATGGAAAACTCTTCTTCCCTATTCAAGGCATCATACCCATTTTCCTGAATGGAGGCTTGGATAGAAGAGAGATTAACAGAGAGATCCTCTTTAAGAGAGAATATGTGACCAAAATCTAACTTATTCCAAGCTTTTATCATCCTTTTAACATTGCTGAGTTTTCTAGCAACCATGTACATTGCAATGCCTTCCACTTATATACTCCACCAGACCTTAATTTTTTCTAAAAGGTCAGGGTGGGAAGTCCACATTTTCTCAAAATGGAAGGGAGGAGGTCTAAAGGGATCAAAAGGAACAATCAAGAGTGAAATAGGGGAGTGGCCAGACCCAACTCTAGGCAAAAGAGCTAACTTGCAAGAGGAAGACTACATCCAATCAAGAGAAATGAGAGCTCTATACAATCTAACTTGAATACAATCCTTGCCTAAGCATTTATTAGACCAAGTGAAGTCACCTCTCATTAGATCTAGATCCAGAAAAGCCAATCCATTGATGAAGTTAAAAAGGTCATGCTTGTTATCCCAGTCTTAAGGCAGACCACCCTTCTTCTCCTTGTCTAGAAGAGGGGTATTGAAGTCTCCCATAATGATTCCTTTTTTCATATTGCTATTTTGTACCAGCCCTTCTACTCTAGAACAATAGGACTTTCTATCTCTCTTGTTATTGGGAGGATATATATTGAGCAAAAACCAAAATTCATTGGAAAGGATATGGAACACTTTACAAAAAAGAATGTTACCTTCATTGAAGACTGATCCCACCCTAAAAATTTTGGTCTTGAATAAGGTCAATAGACCCCTAGAGGCTCCATCAGAGTCTGATGCCTCCTCACTCATCAGGTTACTGAACTTAATATTTTTCAATGAATCCTTTTTCATTTTTGTTTCTTGGATCATCAAAATATCTGGTCTTTGGTCTCTAATCAGATTCCTAATAATTTCCTTTTTATGGGCACCATTTAGGCCCCTAATGTTCCATGAGATTATCTTAATTTTTTATTCTTAGGAAAATCCTTCAGAGTGATTTGGCGCCCATTCGCCAAGCTTCTTCTGGTCTCCTCCTCTCTGGACTCCCTCTCTGATTTTCTACCTAATTTGGTAGTAGAGCCCACATCTAATTTGTAGCTGCTCCTGGTTGCCATAGGAGAATCCATAGATGGGTCTCTGATTTGTTTCTTCCTGGGTGACTCTCCCTTCTTTTCAAACATCAAGGATCTAGAAGCCTTGTGACCATTCTTTAGGGTGCTGAGAAGATCTACCCTTTTCTCCAGATCTTTCACCAAGTCCTCCTTTTTTCTTGTTCTGGTCACTCCTTTTCTAGAGGAAACCAAGTTTTCCTCTGGGTCTTGAAAGATGATAATTTCTTTATTTTCTCTTTCCTTTTCCTTTGTGGAACCCAGTTTAGGCTCTTCCTCGCTGGGGAAATTGTCCATCCCAGACTCTTGAAAAACCTTTCTACGAGGTAGCCTTACCTTTCGCTTCTCCAGGCATGAGGATCCTTTCCTCAACCTAGTCATCCTCAATCTATTGAGAGGCATCTAAAGGTAAAGAGGAACTTGGTCTTGACTTGACTAACTCCCCTACTTCTCTTGCCATGCCTTGAGGCTCTTAGTTAGTCATCTTTGGAGCATCTACTGCTTTCTGGGTCACTGAAAAAAGGCCCTTTTGGCCCTATTTAGTAGGCTTCTTTTTCCAAACTTTCTTCACCCTCATTTGAGAAGAAGAAGGAGGATTCTTCTTCTTAGAAGTTTTAGCTTTCGAGCACTGAAAAGCCTTATGACCTATTTTAAGACAATAAAAACAACCAAAAGAGACACTCTCATAGTCCATCTGCTAGATATGAGTGCCAAGTTTGGACTAAAAACAAACCACTTCAGGCATATCATCCCCTTCCCTTACACCTACGCAGATCCTCACATAGGTCAACCTACTTTTAGAAGTTGTAATAGGGTCAATGGAGAGAAGCTCTCCAAAAGATCTAGCCACTCCCTTAAAGACATCCTCATTCCAGAACTCCAATGGCAGCTCAGGGAGTCTAACCCAAATTGGAGCTTGCTGAAAGAATGATTTGTTTAAGTCCAGTTTAGATGACCATTTTTGAAGCACCAGGGTGGCCCTCCCAAAGCTCCAGGGGCCTTCACACAGAATTTCAGCCATGTCCTCTTGATAAGTGAACTCAAAAGAGAGAAAACCCTTAGCCATTGTAGTGACACTAACCTGACCTTTCATGTTCCATTTTTTCAAAGAGTAGGCCCAAACCACATCAATATTTGGTCTCGGGCTAATAAACTTCCCGATGAGTGTAGAGGCCATAGAGGCAATACTATGGTCAACAATCTCGTTTGGAATAGCAATCGTGCAAGAACCCTTTTCTAGTCCTAACACAACCTTAACTAGAGGGAAAGAGGACTTACCAGATGGCTTGACACCAAAGAGTGAGGCCCATTTCATTGGGAGATTCCCTGGTATGTCCGCACGTGGTTCCCCATCCCTTGACTCCTCTTCGCTACCTACCTAGATATCCTCCTGTGTGCCTGGTGTCCTAGATCCACTTCCCTGTGACTTCTCACCTATCTCTAGATTTGAATTTTGAACATGCACTCCCATACCACTTCCACTTCTGCTTTCGCTTTCCTTTAGTAACTTTGTTTATGCTTGTTTTCCCTTATCAAATTTCTTCTTCTTTGTAGTTTCATTGATTGGTTTCCTTTTCTTTCCTTTTGATTTTGTATTTTGTGTGTTACCATTTTAATCATATTTGATGTCCCTACACCTTCACTAAGTGTTTGTTGGACTTGACAAATAGAACTTTTTTGTGTCTCAATTGGTATCTTCATCTCCTTTGTTGTACCTCTAAGAATTTCTTCAAAAGTACCCAAATCTTTTCTGATTTTTTCCACAAAGTTTGGACAATAATAAGTTAGCACAAATAATAGACTCATCTTCATCAAACTCATAGCCCATAGGTTGTAATTGGTGGGTTCTAGGTTCAACAGCCTATAGAGTACAAGAATATTTATTTACTTGAAAACATATATCATCTTTATATTTCTCTATAATACTAGATGGAATTCTTGTTGAGCATGTGTTTAGCTTGAAAATTTCCAAATAATTTATTTATTGCATTACTAATTTTTTTAGCTTACTCTAATGAGTTGACCTATCTATGAAGTTATTGGTGTGATCTTTGACCATTCAAATTTTCCTTTTACCTGGGAAGTGGTTTGGAGTATAAAAGAATATATACATACCAAAATTGCTCCATACTTTAATAATTTTCTATTGTCTTTTTTTACACTTTTGATATTCACCATGAGTTGCATGCTCACCATTTCACATAGGTCACAACCTTTACTATTCTTCACACTCCCTTAAGTAGTGTATAGTACGATATTTGGTATGTTATTGGTTTTTTTGGGTCAATACACTCTACATCCAATTACTCTTAAAGAAAGGCATACTTCAATGTCTTCAATATAGTCTTTATTCATGCCTTGTCCATTATAGTTTGACTTGGTTAGATTGGTAACCAACTTAGCTGGTATTTTTCTAACTATAGATTTCTTTCCTTGTGATCAAAATCTACTTACTCTATGGATGATTATCTTTGATTACCTATGTGGTTTTTATAACCATATAAAATAATTGTGTACTCTTCTTAGTACAACCCTTACTCAATTTAGATTAAACTCAATGGAGTTGTCTTTAGAATAGGTTAAACCTTTTACTTGTAGATGCTTATTCATGTCTTTTAATACTCCATATGTGTATAGGTTCTCATAGTAACCTTTTATTTCCTCAACTCCTAGATGTTAAATCTTGCAATGGATATAGGCTTGAATATCTTCTAGTTGCAAAACTCTTGATGGTATAGAGAAAAGTGCTTCATCCATGTCTACTTTGAAATTTTTATCTACCTAAGGTGTGTGTGGTGATCTAAATTCCTCCTTGTTGCTAATTAAGGATATCATCTCAATATTATTTTTCATTGCTTCATATACAAGTGGTATCTCCTAGACTTGTGAATGACTGGTTAGGGTGCATAATAAATTAAATCATAATTCCTTTCTCAAATCTTAAAAATTTTCCTACGTATTCATCAAATAATGCTTAACTTTCCTCTTGAGTATAAAAATGACAATAAAGGTGTGAAATGAATCACCTAACTACTATTTATTGTAGAAAGGTAGATATTTTCATCTTTAATGGTTACCACTATACCTTTTACTAAGGTAGATGTTTTCATCTTTAATCAGGATCTATAAAACTTTTATCCTTCAAAACAACTTGACTATATTCACCATATTAACCATCTCATATCTAGATTATGAATAATATATCTTGAAAAATCAAAGGCTGAAATAAATATAACTATGCATCACATCCATGAAATGTAAACACATAAAAAAAGATTTTGGTAACCCAGAAACCCTCCTAGGTGAAGGTAAAAATGGGGTGGGGATGACATCCACAAATCTTCACTAGTGCAATAACAAAGTTAGCCTGTTAGGACTACAAATTTGATCACTTCTGATGATCTACCCTATGAGGGGTCTACTTGTTAAAAGATTTACAAGATGGTTAGGTCTACCTTTATTAAAGGATTTAACACTTAGAATGAAGTAAGGAATCTATTAAGAGATTTAAAAAGGTATGTTAAAACTACTCTATTAAGAGATTTTCCCTAATTCAATCTACTAAAACTAATTTAGTACCTGATCCCTTATTCTACAATTATAATTGTTGATTACAGATCTCCTCCTTCCAATCTCTTATCTAATCTCTTATCTGATATATCTTTATTCTATCATTCACTATTTCATTAGGTTGCTAACTCTGTTTCTTCACAACTTTCACATGTAGCCTCCAAAACCTAACTCCCTCACATAATACTTCACTTCCTTTATCTTATCTTTGTCAAAATAGGGTTTGGATCTGCCTATATTTTAAAGACATCTGTAGAGTCTTCTAGAGATTTCCCTTTTTTCCTCTTCATCTAATTGGTTTTCCTCCCTTCATAGGGATCGATGATTTACGTCAAAATGTGTAACAACCATTGTAACAAACTCTATGATCATTAAATGGCATGTACATGTGGGCTCAAAATGGTTTACCTTCAAGTTTGTACCATTTCAAATATTCTTGTTCACTCTATGTTACTCAGCACATACTGTCTTTGATGCTTGGTCATAACTATTATTCTTGTAGTTACTCGACAACTTCTGTATAACTCATAATTTATTTGCTCTTTCTGCCCGACATTTACTAAACTTGGCTTATATGGAAGTATTTAAAGACCAAATATTTTCTTAACTCCTATAAAGCTCTTCTTATACATGATTATTTACAAGTCTTTATGTGACTCAGGCTATATAGAGTAACTCGGTCATAGTGATGACTAACTAACTCTGCCTTATATATGACTAAGTGTTTGACACTAATAGACAACAAAAATTAGAGAGACCAATAATCTCCCCCTTTGACATTAGTAGAAAGAACACTGTCATAATTACATCTCTACATTACAAAAATAATAGTACTCCTGCTATGCCTATGACTCAGTTATTATAGAACTTCAAAAATTTCCTTTACAACATAGTATACCATACATATTTTCCATGACTCAAAATAGTCTGATGTAAATTGTCATACCTTTATTCTAACTTCTTTCATTCTGAGCTCTATATCTCTAATTAATAATTTTGTCCATTCTATTATCTTATTCTCTTGATGTATTTCTTATCTATTCCCTTTCACTTTTCTTTTATATAATCTACCCCCTTGTTTTTGTCACTTATGTTTGCTGCTAGGGCTAACTAGATGGAACCAAACCATATTTATCAATGAATGGTTTATGATTTTGAATGATCATGGCAAGAGCATGATCTCATGTGCTTCTTATTGATTCCAAAACATGAATCTTTATCTCCAAATTTGTAGCTAAGTCAATTAAGCTATCAAAAATAGAAAGATTATGATATCTTTGAACTATATCCTTTGATGAAGCCAACTCTCATTGCATAAACTCCAAGTGAGGTATCAACATTGATTGTATGGAGATAAGCTTGGCCCTCTGATGCAAGGATCAAATAAAAATCTTCAAGAACCCCAAAATCAGTCACAAAGTTCCATCATAAATAAAATTTATTCAACATTATAGAGGAATCAATACATGTTTCCCAAAATAATCATCCATCAAATCACCATTATCAAATAACAAATCAATCTTGAAAACATAGACTTCAATTTTGCCATTCAAGATAGGCCTTCATACAGAGATTCATAACATTTTAACCAAATCTTATTTCTCCAATATAACCATCCACATTAGTTGAAATTAGGTTTCCAACAACATATCTAGAGATAATAAATTTCCAATGCTAGAATCCAAAGTTATGGTCTCTATACCAAGACCCATTTTCTGTGACTCCGTTGAAGATGGTTAAAAACCAGTTTTCACTAAAATGGTCATAACTTATACAAAAATTAACAAAAATGTACCAAATAAATTTTATTAGAAATATGATTCATTACCATTTCCATAAATATAATTTTCATCTCTTGAAACAACAATTAAGTATTCATACATGTTGCTTCAATATGACTATAATTTAAAAATTTGAAAAATCTGCCATCCATAGAATGCTCATAACTTTCTCAAATCTGCATGAAATAAACTCAAACCAAAAGAAATTGAAGGATTATTCATTTTCCTAATCTACCATATCAATAATACATCATTTTTAGGCTTTACATGTATGTAAAAACCTGAAAACAACAAGAGAACTAAAATGCCAATCAAAATAACAAGTTAGAAACACTCTAAATTTGTTTCAAATGTTATTGTTTCCTTCCGTTATGATTTGGTTCGACCTTGAAATGATTTTTTATAGTTTCTTTTCCATTTTAGATCTTAAAAATACTAACCATGACCTTTGTACTTCCTTTTACAACTTAATGTAATTTTACATTGTTGCATCTTTTGCAACTCTTCACCTTCTTGAAAGCTTTTGAGACTTTTGACAAATGTGATGCCATGACTTTGCATAAGAAAAAGACTTATTGAAATTACCATCTAATAACCTTTTACATGGTTATTATCCTTTCAATGGTCATTTTACTACTTTTGACATATTAAACCGATTGGGACCTTAACTATGACAATGTGGACAACATTACATTTTTGTTACAACTTTTCTTTTTAATTGGGCTCTATTACATAAAATGGAATTCAAACATATATGAATTAACATAAATCATTAAAGAATCAATTATGATCTCTTTTAATTATATGATGGCTAAGTGCTCCTGCACCACCCCTACTTTGCTATTTGTTGTGTGCAACTCAACCAACCACCCTTGTGCAAATAATAACCTATTGTAATGCATTGAGCTTGATTCAACGGACTGAGAGATAAAGTTTCCTAATAATTTCATATCAGTCTAAATCTTTTGAATATTTTCTTAGGAAATCTTGATATGTCACAAAGAATATTGGACTTTTTTTTAATTTTCCAAACAATGTCTTCAATATTATGTACAACTGTCATTAATTCAATCTTTTTGATTGCAATCTCAGAATAAACTTTCTCCAATAATATCTTTTTAAATTTTTTCTCAGACTAGGCCATTAGCTTTTCATTTATTTCAATATGCTCAGTATTGACTTTTTCAACTATTTGCACTAACTAAAATATATTGGGGACATGTTAATCAATGGTCTCTATATCAAATGTGTCAACAAATATATCCTTAATCTTTGTTGTTTCTCTCTACTCATCTCTTCTTTCCTTTTCTTTCTTGCTAGGATGTCTTGCAAGATGACAACATGTTTAAATGTGAGATTCTTTAAATCCCAATTTGATAGCTCAATAACTTCATCCAAAGTAATAGTAGTACCTATAGAATTGTCCTTCTTCTTCTTCTTTCATTTGTCCTTCTTTGGAGTGCTACCACTCGACACATTTAGAGTTAGATTAGGTGAGGGGGTTTGACCACTCATTATAACTTGTGTTTTAGTTTCAAGAATAACTATAGTAGCACTCAACACATGAGTTTATTTTAAGGGTCTTGCACCTATTGTGCAGAATATATCAATGTTGAGATTAGAGTGTTGGTATACTCAGCTTAGTCTGTGAAACTACATTCTCTTTTTCTTTCTCCTTTCCTTTTTGTACTATCTCCTTGTTTCCCTCATCCAAAGGTCTTGAGACTAGAGGTCCTTCTTGACCTATAGTAGATTGGTATACTTTTAAATCCTTTTCTTGATCCTTTTGTTTTGCATCCTTTTTTGGTTCCTTGGCTCCATTTGTTTTATTTGTTCATTAAAATCAACAACTTCAACTTGTGTTTCTCTTTCCTTAAGGTAGTCCCTTATTTGTTGTATTACGGGAGTTTCTAGTGTAGTGACATGAATAGGAGATATATTCCCTTGTGAGCTCGACATACCTAAACCTTCTTCATCACTTTCATAATATTTAATAGTTATAGTGTTATGCTATTTTTCCTATTCAACTCCTCCTGTAGTTAGTCCAAAAATGCTTTTTCACAACAATTCATTTTGTTGTACAACAACCTCAACTTTATTTTGTAAAATCATGAGTGTTCTATATTTAGGAATAAATCAATTCCTATACTTTTTCAAAAATGTTGTCTTTGGCTTATTTGTTAGTTCAGGCATGATTTTGGCTAAAGTGCCTTCTCTTATTTTCCTTTCAATTACATTTGCATGTTGCCACTTGCCATCAATTCTACTCTAAAAATAATTAGGAATATTATTTTTTACATCTATAGGTGTTAGCTTATGCTTAGCCATAATTTCTAACATGGCCTTTTATACCTTAGACTTGTTAGCATCACTTAATGTTTCATACCTAGCATATTTAAAACTTGGTAGGCCTGTACAGTTTCTAATGTTGTCACATACATCATCAATAGTTTTTGGCTTTGTATGCAATGACTCGATGGTGACTAGGTTCATCAAATTTGGTTATCTCTAACTACATCTTCCTCTTCAATGCCTCTTTGCTTTATCAACCTTCTTCTCTTTGGCCGATCTTTAGTGCCTGACATTTTCCTCTTAACTACACTTGTGCCACTTAGTTTTGTGATCTTTATAACCACACTTTTCTTTAATGGTGGCTTGAAATTGACTATTGTTTCTTCCCTAGTTCTTAGTCTTAGTGGTGTAGGAGGAGAGAGAGGCTTAATTATTACCTTATTTTCATCCTTCCTCACTTTAGGCCTAATGATTTTTATAGTTTTGGCCTTCTTTATTGGTGGGGTGAGGAGTGTTAGGGCTTTACCTTATTTCTCTACACTCTCTTCCTCTTCCTCTACGTCACTATCATTGTCTTGATCCTCTCCAAGACCTTATGTTAGCATTATATGTTCTGTACCTTTTGTTTATGTGCATAGTTTCCCTTCTACCTCTTCAATCATTTTCTTTCTCTTCTTATCAATAGAAGAAACATTTATGTCCATAGTTATTCTAGCTTTTTCTTCTTCATATTTTCCAAAGGGATCAGCCTTTGCATCAACTTCTTCATTAAATAGTTCAGTAATGGCTGCACTCACATTATCAATCTTTATTTCATAACTAAAAGATTTAAGCCAGGCTACCCTTGGCTTAATTGGTTTTACATATGTGTAATCTGTATCAACTAGAAAACACATATCATTATAATATTTTTCAACTAAAGATGTTGGAATCCTTGATCTCTTTCTCATTTTCTACTTGAATTCTTCAAAATATCAATCTAGAACATTCTCAAAATTTTCTCTCAAATTTATAATGTACTCATTTATTTTCCTATAAGTAGATTTATCTTGTTCCCTTACAATATTTCCAATAGTAGGATAATAACTTTGAGTATAACATACACATAATCAATGATCTATACTTAGACATTGAATTTTTTGCTTTCCTAATTGATACTAGGTTCTTTGCCAATTACAAGCATTGTAGCTCAACAAGATCATATTCATCCTTTCCACAAGTTCTTTCTCAAATCTTAACTCATTCTCTAGTAGGTCACTCTATGATCTCATATTGTCTATCTCTGTGTATTTTCTATTTAGTTTCTAATTTGCAAGCATCACTTGATTTATCATGTTTAGAAGAGTGTTTGTAATTTTTTTACAATAGATGACCTTTCATCAAGTCTGATAGCCATTTATCTTTTGTCTTCTTCAACCATAACTTTGTCTTCTTCAAATTTCTCCTTTTGTTTGGTCACTTTGCATAGCCTTACTAACTAGATTTCATGTTCTCTTTTCAATCCTCTAACTTCTTCATCCATAATATTGTTCTTCTCCAATAGATCTACAATAGTTGCATCACTTTCACTAGAATTTCCATCATCAAGCAATTCTTGAGTATCAACTTCTTGATAAAGTGTGTCATTCTGCTAAATAGCCATATCTTTTTATCTTTCTTAGGGATTTCCTTAGTTACTCTATTGCTTCTTCAAGTTGTTGTATTATGAGCTAGATGTCAATCACTTGACTGTCAATAATATTTCCTTATTTGTAAGCCTCAATTTCCAAGATTTGATCTCTTAAGTTGTTAAACTTTTTTCAAGAGAACTATGTTTTGATACCAATTATTGGAATTTTATTGGGAAAGTGAGATACACAGAGCGGGGGAGGGGGAGGTGAATCAATATCTATAAAACATTTATCCTTCAAAACAACTTGACTCTATTCACCATATTTACCATCTCATATCTAGCTTATGCATAATGTAACTTGAAATATCAAATGCTGAAATAAATCTAACTATGCATCACATCCATGAAATGTAAACACAAAAAAAAAATTTTGGTAACCTAGAAACCTTCCAAGGTGAAGGTAAAACTAGGGTGGGGATGACACCCACGAATCTTCACTAGTATAGTAACAAAGTTAACTTGTTAGGACTACAAATTTGATCACTTCTGATGATCTACCTTGTCAAAATATTTACAAGACATTTAGGTCTACCTTGATTAAAGGATTTAACACTTAGAATGAAGTAAGGAATATATTAAGAGATTTTTAAAAGTCTATTAGAGCCACTTTGTTAATAGATTTACCCTGATTCAATCTGTCAAAATTGATTTAGTACCCAATCCCTCAATCTACACTTACAATTTCTAATTACAAATCTCCTCCTTCCAATCTTTGATATGATCTCATATCTAATATATCTTTATTTTTTCCTTCACTACTTCATTATATTGTTAACTCTGTTGCTTCACAACTTTCTCATGCAACCTACAAAACCTTACTCCTTCGCATAATACTTTGTTTCCTTTGTCTTATCTCTGTCAAAATAGGGTTTAGATATGCCTACTTAAATACATCTATAGAGTCTTCTAGACATTTCCCTTTTTTCCTCTTCATCTAATTGGTTCTCCTCCCTTCATAGGGATCAATGATCCATGTCAAAGCATGCAACAACCATTATAAAAAACTCTACAATCATTAGATGTTTTGTACATGTCAGCTTGAAAGGGTTTACCTCAATGTTTGTACCATTTCAAATATTCTTGTTCACTCTGTGTTACTCGACACATACTATCTCTAATGCTAGGTCATAAGTGGTCTTCCTATAGTTACTTGGCCTTAACTTACTTGGCTCCTTCTATGTAGATTGACATTTATGTGATCTATTTTCTCAACATTTACTAAACTTGGCTTATATGGAAGTATTTGGTGACGAAAGACTTCCTCGTCTCCTATAGAGCTTGACTTATACATGATTATTTACAAGTCTTTACATGACTTGACCTATATAAAGTAACTCAGTTGCAGTGATGACCGACTAAATGTGCCTTATATATGATTTAGTATTTGACACTAATAGGCAACAAAACTTAGAAAGACCAAAAAAAATTATCTTGTGATAAACTAAAGATTTTTTCATCCTTCTCAAGTAGTGCATTTTCAACATTTATTTTTTCATCCTTCAGAATTTTCATGCTTCTTTAACAATTTTTTTCCTTTCCAAATCTTCACATATTCTAACCGATTGACTTTCTAGTTCCTTTTTTTAGTTCTTAACCTTTTCTTTCAACTTTTTATTTTTCTCCATTAGTTCCTCAAAATATTTTTTAGATTCTTCTAACATAGCACCTTTTGAGATTTTTTCTATATGCATAATGTAGTTGTGACTTTCATTCAACTACATAGTAAGATCTTTTCTTATTTTAAGAGATTTCCTAATATTTCCTTATAGCTCATGAATTGTGTTAGCTTTGTCTGCAAGCTCTTTCTCATACCTATACCTCTCCATGATTATAGATCTTTCCCTTATTTTGTTAAGATTACTACCAAGAAGACTAGTGCTCTAATACTAATTATTAGGATTTACAAGTACTGGGGGGTTGAATCAATGCATGTAAACTTATACACACTTTTACTAGTATTTACTATTAACCAAGAATATGACTAGTAGTAGAAAATAAAAATTAATAAAACAAATTCACTACATACATGAGAAAAGTAACACAATGATTTTGGTCTCATGGAAACCCTTTGTTAGAAGGTAAGATTGAAGTGGGGATGGCACCCACAAATCTTCACCATACAACAATAAATGAAATTCCTCAATTAAGAGCTTATAATTATCCTTAATGGGGACTCACCTTGTTAGGAGTGTTCTAGATCCTTGTTCAAAATATAATTAGATTTGCTAAGATCTACCTTGTTAAATGACTTAGAAAACTTTGTTAAGAGTCTACCCTATTAAGGGACTTATATCTTTGAACCTTTTTTTATATAGGTAATTGGTTAAAGCCTAGATTATTTATTATTCATTTATTATTCTTTTTAATATTAATAATTATTATGTTTTAATGTTGAGTAGATTCAAACCCAAGACCTCTCCAATGAGAGGCTCACAACTTAACATTATTTTGTAGGATCTTGCCTTATATGTTTGAACCTATTAGGATCCACTCTATCTATGGATTTACCAATTATAACTATTGGCTAACAATTGAACTCTCTGATCTATAAATGATTTTATTTTCCTATTAGGTTTCTACTACATACTTATTTTCTTTGTATCTTGATTACAATTGCTACATCTCTCTTCTACTAGCTTGCATTAGTCATCATTCTTCATTCTTAACTTATCTCCTTAATATGTTTATTATAGATCCTTTTTCTTTCCTTGTGATCTTTTACCTCTTAATTTAGATCCTTCATTTGAATTTTGTTTCTCCCTCTTTATTTTCTTAAACTACTTATGGATCTCAATTATTAGAATTGATTAGGTCATATTCCATTCCTATTTACTTGTCTACCCCTCAGATTGGTCAAAACATATTATATGTGGATTCCAAACATATTATATATGCATGTCAACCTTGTTATATATCCTAAAGTAATACGTATCTATTTTCTTAATCTCCACTATTGGATACACATTGCTCAATGAAATTATTCCTTGTCCTCTTTGTTGTCTAACCACACTTTTCCATGTAATCACCACCCATTTCTTAGTGATCACCGATATCATCGATTATGATAGGTGTAAACATAACTCTCATAAATCAAAGGTATATTATGAGTGTCATCAATGACAACTATTTGATAGTCATATACCTTCTAATCATCTCAACAATCTCCTCAATTTCTTTGTGCCAACAACCAAACCTTCCTTCTAGTATGAATTACCACATAATGATGAGGAAAAGGTGGTCCCAAGATTCATAAATAAGCTCATGATCAAACCCACCCCTAAGTTTCATGGGTTTCTCCCTAGTACACAAGAATTGAAAGGTTGGTAGTCTCCAAGACTCTCACCATTTTCTTCCACTTGTCCCTCCATGGAAAAATCTTGTCACCTTAGAAATAAAATCCTCATTCATCTCAAATTGAATACCCCCATAGTGACCCTTTTTTTTCATTCGAAGAGGTGATGAATTACTTAGAAATTTTTTCATCATGTCCATTAATGGATTTCATTAGTAGGGTGATTTTTTCCTCTTAGCAAATGTGCCATATAGTCCCATCAAATTTCCATTCTTTAATATTTTGTGGTTCAAACTAGACATAATCAACTCCCATTGAAGAACGAGGTAATTTAACTAGACATAGAGAATGGTTTTCACAATCTCAGAGAGATGAGGAGAGAAAATACACAAATATTATATTTTAAAATGAACATGAATAATGAGGTGGAATATTTGACGTGTATAAATGTAATTAATACAATTATAAATAAAAATCTCATCCATATCAAGCCTCACATTTTGGTCGTGTCAAAATATGTTGAGATGGAAGGACCTAGAGAAAAATACACAACACATATGGTTTTCAGAGTAGATATCATGCTTGCCTATAAAGTGATTTTCCCAAGTTAACTCAAAAAAAATGAAGCAAATTATGCACTAAATAATGATTTTATTTTACATGTGAACTCAATATGCCCATGTGTCCAATTCAAATAAGACTAAGGGAAGGGTTTCAATGGGTATATCACCAAGATCCCACTTAAAATTTGAACCATGATATCAACCAATACAAAATTGTAATGTAACTCATCATAAAGGTAGGTGATTTCATTAGTCATAAGAGTAAAATTTCTTAGGGGAGAGACTTCTCCATCCCCCAACATCTAATTCCATCAAAATAAACCCCAACCAAGCTAAGATGCTAAGAAATAAAATTGTCTTCCCTATGGATATGTTTCAATTTGAAATCTTCAAATAAATTTATAAGACTTTGGATGTTATTTATAATTCAATGAAGGGACTATCCCACAAAATAGGAATCCCACTTAATTTCTAGACTTCAAACCCCCAATGTAATAGAGAATTTTATCCCCCACAGAAAAAGCATGCCTTCATGTTGATTGCTAGTGTGATTGTGAAGATGACCAATGTAGATAATAATCAAAGAACCATTATGGTCTGTTATGATACCTCCTCCTTCTAAAAACCATTCCTAGAAACACCATTAAAATTAAGTTTATATGAGGGATGAGTGGGGTAGTTTCCAAAGAGTTTTAGCATGGACTACATAATTATAATTGTCAAACTTGTTGAAATCACCTAGGAGGTTCCAATAGGAGGAAAAGAAAGATTCATATCCTTAGGGTGGGTTAGTAGGATCTTTCAATTTTTTGATAGAGAGGTTTTTTTGAATGAGTTTATAGAGGATGAACAACACAACATCCATAGATTTTTCTTGGTCTCTAAACACTCTATTATTTCAACAAATATGTGATAGAATTAACATCCACATATTATTGATAAGGGGATGTTTAGATGGACATTTCCAATCCAAAATGACTTGGTGAATATAATTTTGGAATATCCACTAGACTTTTATATTATGAAGAACTTGTTCCCAAATATAAGAAGTATTTTTTCAAGATGGGAGATAAATGAAGATAGATTTAGAGTCTTGCTTGCAGAGGTAGTATTGGTTAGGTATATGAAAGCCTCATTGATGAAGATTATCAAGGCTTAAAATATTCCCATGGATAGTACTCCACTAGAATAACTAAATTGTGGAGATAATTCAACTATTTCAAACCCTAGACTAACAAATGGGGTCACTAATGTAATTAAGTAAAATAAAGTAAGAAAATTTAACTAAGAAAACCCCTAAAGATTGAAGAGACCAAATAAGATTATCCTCCTTAGGGTAAACATGTAGACAAAACTAGGATAAAATAATTTTAAGATTCAAAACTAGAGGACCAGGGTCTAGTCTATTGTTCAAGTCTTGAAGAAGATTTGACTAGCCAACCCTATAAGTGAAGTAGTTAGCAGTAAAGGAACCAATAATTATCTTGGCATGTTACATAAATTGGTTCATCTTCCAAACAATGCAAGCTTCTTGATAGATAAAACTAAGATGAATATTATGAGATAAAAGTAAGTAAATTCACACACAAAGGCATTACTTAGATATTTTATATGCATAAAACCTTGGTTAGAGGGTAAAAATCATGGTGGGGATAATATACCCAATATCCCTTATAATGCATCTAAAAGGTTGCCCTATTAGGAGCTATAAAAGTTTCTTCTAGAAATGCATCTTGTTAGGAATGCCTATAACATGTCAATGTTACAAAAGCCTATGAAAGCTACCTTGTTAGAGGATTTACAAATCTCCTTTTGAGAGATTCCTTGTTAGAGGATTTTGAGTAAAGATTTCTCTGTTAAGGGCTACAAATAGATGCAGTTGTGAGAAAAAAAACTATTGTATTTAAACCTTAGATATGACACTATCTTGTCGTGTAGATCTCTACTCTGTATATTTGAATATGCTCTGATCTTCTTATTCACATTGGTAAATTTTCTCATCTTGCCTCTCCCATTGGTTGTTTATAATATCATGTGGTTATATTCTCTAATTCTTCCTCTTCTCTTCTTTCTAGTCTTATCTGTGTATGGTCTTCTGCACACACTTCTCTCCTTCTTTTCTCTCCTTTTCAACAATGATAACAACAACAACTTCTTCCCTTTGATTATTCAATTTCTTAAATTTATTCTTCATTATTAGGGAAAAATTATCCATAAAAAAACTATCCCACTCATTTTCAAATTCAAAATTTGAATTCCATTGCCTCGTATGTTCAATAAAAGTTTGTGACCCCTGCTCCTAAGGTCTAGATTGGTAACCTTGTTAGTCTATCTATGAACCAATAGTATCCTTTGTCCTTTCTTGCATGTATTATTTCATTCCTTTCTTCTATCACATCTACTCTTCTCTTTATTATCCTATCACATCCATGGCAACTCATTTTTTCAATGACCTAGATCAGCCAAATTGTATACTAGTTTGCATGCATTCCGGTGGTGTACATATGCATATACTAGTTTTTTGTTCTATCGATAGTCCCACAAGGTTTCTATAAAATAATATGGACATCACTGACAACACTCTTTAAAACATACCTATTTTATGCTTTGTGCCAAAGAGACTTGTAAGGTCAATAATCTCCCCCTTTGGCATTGATGGAAAAACATCACTTACCAACAATATCTCTTTGTGTTGCAAAGTTTCTTTTGATGGAAAAAATGGTTATCATTCCTTTACCAATAGATGAACTTTTCATTCCTTTGTTAGATTGTGTCTTATTTTATTCCTTTTTCTAAGTCTCTTGTAACTTATTGTATTCTCCCTGTTGTGAGTATCTTCTCCTTTATTGTAATTATCCTTCTTTTCTCTCTTAGCTTCTTGTTCATCTTAATATTTACTTTGTTCTTATTCACCCTTGTCTTCTTCTCCTTATTTCATTCTCCCCCATTTTATTTTTGTTCTTATTTCCCCATTTTTATCCTTATTCTTATATCCCCTCTTTCCTCCCTTTTCTCCTTAGTCATGTTCTCCCCCTTTTGTCAATAATGGAAAAGGATTTTACGGGGTGTTTATAGGTTGTCAAATATTTCTTTGTATTGTGCCTATGTGGTTATAGGATGGGTATTTCATGCTTCCTTCAAATTTGTGAGAGCAATATTTTCACTCTCTATGTCATCCAGTAGTGCTTCAAGTTTACTTAGTGTGGTACTGAGTGTTCTAGCTCTTAGGGCATTTGCATGTACTTATATTATTCCTATGATTGGAAAAACATGCACTAAACTTCCATAAGTCTAATTGCTCTTTTCTCTTGTTCTACTATGATTTTATGAATTAAATGTAGTGTCCCTTGAATCTTGGATATATAGTTGCAAAATTAGTGACTATATTGTAATTTCCATGTAGGGAATGTAGCTCCTATTGAGATTGTTGTATCTTCTTCTCTAGATATGATGAGAGTGCACTCAGATTGTATTTCTTTGTTATTACTAGTTTTGAGGCTTATAGAACTTCAAACATTTTTTACTTAGCCTCTATAGAGTGGACTTCTTCTAATATACCAAAATTTTCAATTTATCTAACCTTTTGCCTTCCATATTCTTCTTCACAAGTTCTTTGATGCTACATTTATTGTCTTTAATATTATCAACCAAGGTAGTGAGTTGATTGATAAGACTCATGTTAGGATCATATGTAGCATCTAAATCTAATTTAATAATATTTTTTAGTTATTACTAGTGCGTTTTTCTTTATTTCTTCATGAGTTCACCTTGCCTTTTCAATTATTTCATGTATGCATTGATTTCATTCAAATTCATGTCCTTGAGTGCTAACTTATTCTTAACAATGATAGCATTAGATTTATGCTCCCCTTCTGCTACACTGACATATTTTTCAAATAATTCACCTTCATTTTTTTAGATTGAAGATATGGATTAGGATGACAAAGATGTCATCATGTATCTCATTGGAATTCTCTTCTTTCTAGAATATTCACACATGTTGTTCTAGACACACTAGATGCTCCCTTTTGGATTGTTTTCCCATGTGTTGTGGTCTTAGAGACTCTTGATCTTTGGGATGTGGGTCCTACAACCATATTTGATTCCTCTTTCTACTCTTCTCCTCTTGCATTGGTTCTTCAATCCTATCTTTCCTCCTCTTCTTGTTCAAGCTATGGAGACTTTTCCTTTTGGAACTCCTTATTTGGTATCTAGAGAAGTTTTGGTGATTTTGTAATTCTTGTCAATTTCTATGGACAAGTCAATAGTTATGATGGTTTCTTTGAATGTTTTATCAATACATTATTAAGTCATACCTTCAAGGGACTTGACTCACTCCTTTGTGTTTTTTTCCTCAACCTATGTAACTAATGGGGCAATTAATGGTTGTTTGTCCTATTTAACTTCAATTTTAGGTGTTCTATTTCCCATCAACTTGGCTTCACTTGAATCCTATTGAGTCACACTTATCTTCTTCTTCTTATCTTCTTGTTGGACTTCTTCTTACCTTTAAAGACTAGGAGTTTCCTATCTCCTTTCTATTGGAGTGGGTTGTTGTTGCACCAAAAGACCGATCTTTTAATGCCCAATAAAACCACTCAACTTACAAAACATAGGAGGTAGTTAAGCCCTTGTCATGAATCTTGAGGGGAGCGCCAACCAAATTTCCAATAATCTTCCCCTCA
The DNA here is from genome assembly GCA_028749045.1 of Cupressus sempervirens. Classification (NCBI taxonomy): domain Eukaryota; kingdom Viridiplantae; phylum Streptophyta; class Pinopsida; order Cupressales; family Cupressaceae; genus Cupressus; species Cupressus sempervirens. Next base: position 628,614,695 of record CM053787.1, read on the forward strand.
GCATTTTCCGAGGGTCTGAGGTTTTAAACCTGTGACCAAGATTTGATATCACTTGTTAGAGTGGGGTTGTTGTTGCACCAAAATACTAATCTTTCAATGCTTGATACAACCACTCAACTTATAGAACATAGGATGCATTTAAGCCCTTGTTGAATCCTAAGGGGAGTGCTAACCAAATTTCCAACTCTTTCTTCAATTCCTCTATCTTTCTCAATTATTGTGCTTGGTTCTATCTCTACTCACTTAAGCATACCCACCTCTTTTTCCTTGGAACTAGATGGTTCCCTAGTTTCTCCTTGAATATTATTTTTCTTTACATAGGTATCTATTTCTAGAGTCATTTCTTTTAAATGTTAGGTAATGCTTTTTAAAGCCTATTTGGTTCAAGTGATTATGATGTCTATGACACCCTTTGTGTTTTTGAACCTTCCACTATATAATTGTATGATGAATACCTTATGAGACTAAGTCAAATTTGGTCTCATTTGATGTTGCTATCGCTCCTTCATCTTCTTATTTAGTCTCTTCTACATCTAGTTGATCTTGTAGGGATTTATCTTCCTCCAAAGCTTGAGCCAATTATGGTGGGCTCAAGGCTATCTCTTCTTCCATCTCTTCATTTCTCATCATTTTGGAAGGTTTGGGCACCTAACTCTTGGTCACCCTTTTTAGTATTGGCTACTAAGATTTCTTCTTCTCCATGAGAAGCCTAATTCTCATCTCTATTCTAGTGCTAAACCTCAAACAAATGTAGCTTTACTTTAGTGCTACTAATCATTCTACAAAGGGACATGCTTTTTCATCCTTTACTTCATATCCAAATGGTGTCCACCGGTACACACAATGCACCTATTTATGATTACTAGGAAACAAACTTTGTCTTTGAATTTCTCCACCAAGCTTGTGTCTATCCTTTATCTTTGTGTTATTTCCTTCTGGAAACTCTTAAATTATTCCTATAGCATTTCATTCTCTTTTCATTCCAATTTCCTATACAATTCACATATTTGTACCATGATTTATTAGTCTTCACTCCCCTTAATGTTTGATGATACAAGAAATTATCCTCTTAGGTAGATAAACATGCATACTAGTATGGATTCAAAGTATAGCATTTGATCCTTGTGACCATTTACTATTTTTTCTAGGTTCTCCACTATCTTCCTATGCAAATATTCATAGAGATAAATAATTGAATTGTTGTGGATGGCTTGAACTACTATGTATGCAATATTTCTAGAGATATAGTTTTCCCTATTGACATGACATATTTTTTACCCCATCACCATGGATACAAACCTCATTTTGAGGTTTTGGGATCTAATTTATTGTGCAATCCATTCCATCTTGGGTCTTCTTTGGTTTAGTAAACAATGGTTCTTGCTTCATCGATACAACGTTCATAGATAGATCAATGCCAAATGAATTAAAACTAAATCCCCTTTTGATTAGGGCTTCTTTTTTAAAAATCCTGTATGGCTTGTCCAATCATACATACTTATCATGGATTCTACACAAGATAAATATTATCCATTCTCTGTGGAAGAAATCAAGTATGTCCACCACTCTACTAAGTGTGGAATTCTCCAAATCTTTATGCTCATCCTTTAGGGTTCCTTGTGAGAAAAAGGTGTTATACAACTCCCATACCTCTTTGTCACCTACATCCTAGATTTTAGCTTCCTGATATGTGCTTATATCCTGTATGAGTAGAACATCATCATGAAGTATTGATAGTGTTTTTCCTTCTTCTACTTCTTTTCCTTTTTCTATGATCACTTGGTATTCTAGATGAATATGTAGTTGTTTTTCTATTAGGTTTACCATGTTGATTTCCTCTACCATTATTCTTGCTTGATTTTAGCTTAACCATTGTGCAATTTTTTGTGAGAGATTATTGTTACAAATAATATTGTTGCAAACTTGCTTATGATATTTTTAAAGTTTTATAGGATGAAAGCACAAGTGAACTTGATAATGGAAAATATAAAATAATTATCAATCCTCATATTTATGTCAAAAATGTAATGTTAGTTTTACAATGGTCAGAAAAAGATCTTACCTACTCTAGGATATGTCATTAGTGATCCTTATCTCTTTGCAACTATTACTTTTACCCTTTTGTTTTTTCCTTAACATGTTTACAATTCTTCACCTTGGTGTCAACTTCTTCTCTTTTATCATCTTGTATTTATCGGTTTAGACTAGGGTACCATTTTATGAGTGTTTATTTTATCTTATAACCCCTATAATATTTATGACCTTAGTCATTTTGTGAGGTCTCACCATAAACTAGTGAGTTTGCAGCCTCATCTAGATTTTCTTTAACCACTTCACTCCTCTTCATCCACTTGGAGGTGAAGTCTTTATCTAACTATTCCATAGTATTATTTTTTTCTTTTCTGACTGGGGATTTACTACCTTTTCTTTTACTTCTTCTATAGTCCCTTCCAAGATGACCAATCTTGTGGTAGATATAGTAGGTCATATTGATACCCTTCCATGGTCTAGTGTAGTTCCTTGGGGTCATCCTCAACTTGCACTAAGCTGCAGGTGACCTTTCTAGTTGAAATATAATAGGGAAAGTAAGATATTGAGATGGAAGTGGGGGGGGGGTTGTTGAATAAAGATCTACAAAAATTTTACCACTTCAAACATGATTCACATTCATACTTAAATCACCATACATCCCAACCTTAACCGTAACCATGCATCATCATATAATAACATGTAATATCACATCTAATATTTAATAATATGAATGACACATATAAGCAATATATCAACACATGACACTAGATATGGTAATGCAAAAACCCTCCAAGGTGAAGGCATAACTATGGTGAGGATGCAACACACAAAATCTTCACTCTTGCAGCAATAAAGCATTCTTGTTAGGGCTACAAAGTTTGATCACTTAAGATGATCTACCCTATGAGGGGTCTATCCTACTAAGAGCTTACAAGAATGTAAATTCTACATTGATTAAATTATTTTACATCACAATAAAGTGAGGACTCTATTAGGAGATTTACAATAGGCCTTTTAGGACCACTCTGTTGAGAGATTCACCTAATACAATGGTTAGAATATAATCAGTACCATGATCATTTAGTTTGCACTTGATGGCTAATGATATATCTTATCTTTCCAATATGAAATCACCCCAATGTGACATATATACTTTATCTCCTCTCTACACTGATCAGTCCCCTCAGTACTTCAACCTCTGATTCACCTTCAACTACACAATCCTCTCTCTTACAACTTCAACAATGAAGAAATCATATCTTAAACCTTTCTTTTATAACCATATAAAGAAGCTTCTAGATCTTGATCAATGATTAGGATTCATTCTTTTTTTTTGCTTATCCTTTCCAATTTTCTGATTGATTGATCACACAAAATAGGGATTAATGATCTAAAATTCAGATTGTAATTACCTCCATTAGTGACCCCTTGATCATATACACATTCTTCCAACTTGGAAAAATGGTTTACCTATGATTTTGTTTCATTCCAAACTCAAATCCAAAAAATGTGTTACTTGGCTCATATAGCTTTTGGCACTCAACTCTTCTTGTTCTTTCATGTTGTCCCTCAACATGAACTTGAATTGGCCATAACTGATTCTACCTTTTGGATTGCTCAGTGCATGTTTCCTCCTAAATCACTTGGGAACCACTAAAATTCTTGGCAATTCTTATGTATACTTGAAAACTATAATTTCCTTGGCACACACTAAACTTATTCACTTCGCTACTTAATAGCTAGACTTGTATAGTGTCTCAATTATAGTAATGATTGACCAATATTTCCTATTAAATGACCTAGTGTTTTTCACTAACTAGACAATTTCCTTTAGGGTCAACATCTTGCACCTTTAGAATAGTTCTACAAACACTATCATTATCAAAAATACATACATAACAAAACTTCAAAATTGGAACTCCCCCTTTGGGTGTATTCCATACCTTAGCTCGGTAACTATAAACATTGATTTTTTCCTTGATAAATAAAAATTTAACCCTTGTGATCTCTAATCTCTATACAATATGATCTATGATCTCTTAACAATATGATTTACCCCTTTTTTTAGTCATGGTTGTCATTTGATAGTAAGATGGGGACTAGGAATGAGACGATACTTGGTAAAAAAATGGCTTTAATCATTACAAGATTAGGTCCATTGTAGCATCACAATTAGTATTGAGTGTCTCAAGAATATGGATTTCAATTTCCAATCTAGAAGCTAAGTCCACCATATTATTTGCAATGGATAAATTTTGATTACTTTAAATCAAATCCTTTATAGTTTCCAAATATCTTTGCATGACCTCTAAATGAGGTGTCAACAAATATTGAACTGTGATAATCTCTACCATTATTTTTCTCTCTTTTTGTAGCAACTTAAATTGCCTTCCTTATAAAAATATCAACTTAGAAAAATCTAATGAGCTTGAACTTGCATCCAAGGTCAATGTATTGCCACTGTATTACAAATCAACATTAATCTTGTCCATTTTGTCTCTTATTTCTTTTGTACATGATGGAACATGACATAGATTCTTAAATAATGTATTTACATTTTGAACTATCTTCTCAAAATCATTTACAAGGGTAGAAAGTTCAACCTAGGTAACTACAATTTCTGTTCCAACTTTTTCCATTTTCTTATTCTCAAATTTCCTCTCTTACCTTTACATAATATTTTCTCTTGTGTTTATATCATGGTCATTCAATTTCTCCATAATTTTAACTAATTGTTGAATGATTAAGGTATGTTCATTCAAGTTCTCAACACCTATTGTTTCAAGAAATAAATCCTTGATCTCATGCAATACCTTTTTATGTTGATGTTCTCTCCTCATTTCCTCTTGTTTGGTCTTCCTTGTTAACAACTGACTCACTTTCTTCCTCTAATCATGGGTAAAATTGTTTGTCTCCCAATTGGGGATCAAAATCACTTCATCTAATGTAACAAGCTTACCTTGAATTCCCATTTAAGACCTTATTTTCTTCTTTATTCTCTCCGCCTTTGAGGCTGGGGTGTTGGAGCTCAACATTTTCATATGTAGACTTTTAGTTTATACATCTAAGCTTGGTCTATGTGTCTCCTTAGTTTGTGTATACTCCACATTTTCTGTTTTCTCTTTAGTAGTACTCACCTATTGTTTAGGTGCATTTTCCTTTTCCTTCTCAACATTAGTAGTGACTTTAATTGTGGAAATTGGTAATTGAAACCTCCTTTGTTCCCTCAAACTGAGGTGTCAAGGCACTCAATCTCTCACCTATAATAGACTGATTCACTTGATCATTCTGGCTCTTTTCATTCTTCTCCTCTACAATATTCTCATTATCATTTCCCTCATTTGCATCATTTTTTTGTTTTCTAGCACTTTTTTATTTTTCTCTTTATTGGCTAACACAATCTATTGCTTAGCATGACTCTCACTTATATCTCCCTATCCTTGATCTTGGATGATTATGAAAACTAATATAGTGGAGATAATAGGTATAGACTCTACATGTTGTGTGGCCTCCTATTCATCAATCTTTGTATTGTCTTTTATGTGTATGATCATAGGATTAGGTTCCATCAATTTATTACAAGCTAGCATTTTTACTGACTTAGACTACACATTTCCTTCACTTGGCTTCTCAAGCTCAACTGTGGCATTGTCTTCACTCAACACATTTTTTTCTATTCTTTCTTTAGGTTCATGATCTATTACAATTGTTTCAATATGACCTTCACTCTATTATACCATATTGTGAATTCTATCAACAAGATTATCTCTATCATAATTAATATCTTCTATGTTGTCCAATTATATATCCTCTTTCTAATCCTCCTCTTCCTCTTTATTTTCATCATCAAGGATTAATCCATATCATCTTTCTCTCCTCTACTACATTTTCCACTTTGTTCTTCAAAATTAGGAAATCCCTTCTCTTAGGAGCAAATTTTTTATTGAACTCTTTCATAGATTTTGGAAGTGTACCTTCCCTAATTTTCCATTTTGTCATCAATGCATACTTCCACTTCTCATCTACTCTACCATAAATATCATCAGGTATTATATTTCCTAACTCTAATGTGTATATTTAAAGTTTTTCATCATATCTAACAATTCTTCTTCTACTTTGTTCTTGTCCCCCTTACTCAATTGATCAAACTTTATGAAATGAAATCATGTACTTCCCCTAGTATTTGAATATACCTCTTCTATTTTCTAGGGTTTCTTGTGCACAACAACCTTGAATAGGCTTGTATCCTTAGATTCATTTATTTTCTCATCATCATCTTCCTTTGCAATCACAATCCTTCTCCTCGACTTCTTCACCAGTTTGCTTAGCTCAACCTTGTCTAGAGTATCTTTCCTCTTTGATTTATTCTTACCTTGAGTTGGTCTAGTGACTTTAACTACTCCCTTCCTCTATGGCTTGAAAATTTCATTAGTAGTTTCCTTGGTTCTTTGTTTGATCACTCTTTGTGTTTTAGGGGTAGGGTTTAACTCTTTCTTTCCTTTACTAGTTTGTGGCTCAACCAAACCTGTCTCTTTACCTTTTCCTTTGGCTTCCACTTCTTCATGAACTTCTTCTTTTTCCTTTATTTCTTCTTCATTTCCTTCTTTTTGCTCTTCATCACTTGATAGGTCTTCACCTCTACCTTCTATGATTTGCAAGGGTGTCTCCTACTCAGAACCTTCAGCTAGAACTCTCTCTAGATTCTTTATCATCCCTTTCCTTTTCCTATCCAAATTAGGGACTTTAGTCTCCATCATTATTTTGATTTTTTCAACTTCATATGTGCTAAATGGATCAACATCCTTGTCCATAAAAAATTTTGTGATTCATCAATGTTCACTTCATAACATAATGGGTTCAACCATGCAATTCTAGGAATAGAAGCCAAGATGTAGGTCCTATTTGTTTCTACCAAAAAAATTCTTTCATAGTACATTTCAACCAATGACTTAGGTATCCTTGACCTATTCTTCATTTTCTATTTGAATTATTCAAAGTAACCACCCAAAACTGATTCAAAATTATCTCAACTAATCAATAAAATCTTTAATTTTTTGGATAACCAGCTCCTCCTACTCCATGTAATATTTCCCTTGGTAGGAAATTAAATTTTCATATTAAATAATATGAAAAATAATAGGGAACCAAACTTACACATTATATTTTTTTCCTTCGTGATGCTTCTCAAGTTCTCATCCAGCTCTTGTAATTAGAGGTTGGCTAGGTTGTAGGAATGAGCTTTCTTCACAATTTTCCAAGTGATGTCAACTAAAACATAGGACATGCTATATAGTTTACTTGATTGATAAAATTTGTGAGCTATAACCCTCATAGTAAAATTTGTCTCAACAACCTTAATGGTCAAAATTTACATACCACATTTGTTCCAAACTACCATCGTGTTTGTTTCAATTACATAGTTTCTTTGACATCCAATAGTCTTCACTTTATTTGTCATATAGTAAATAGTCACTTGGTAAATACTTTGTTTTGTGATCTCCAATGATCCTCCCTCTATCCACAACTTCATTTAATGCACTTGGCTAAGAACAACCTTAATCCATTCAACCTTGAAAACCTTGGGAAAATCTAGGGCATGGGTGAGTCTAGCCATGATGATATGATTGTGCTCATCTTTTAGTTCCCCTTCAAAGAATAAACTCTCATATGCATTCCTTAGTTTGAAATAACCTACTTTCCAACTTTGCACATATAGCATGACCTGGAATTATGGATCATGATAGTCCTAGGCGAGATTGATGATAGGGCACTATAAGAGTCACCCTTTGTCACAATCTCTAGATGTACCTTAAACTTTGGGGGTTTAAAATTTTTATTATGAATAAATTGAAAATCACTAAACTTTAATGCTTTTTCCTTCTCTATAGTCAAACCTAATTCCATTTTTGTGTTTAGGGTATGAAACTTGAATTCTTCTTTGCTTGGTGTCAACACAACCTTCAAATCACTCTCAATTGTTAATGACACATTGTAAATTTTTACACAAATAACTTAAATTCTCTTTGGAATCACTCTAACTCTTTTTGCTCTTGAAATATTGAATGAAAGTTATTTGAAATAATTGACAAAGTTCATTATAAGAGTCAAAAAATTCAATTTTAGGGCTTCATAAATGTCTTGTACACATAGTGGGTGTATTACTATTGTCTCATCCTCCACTACAAAACTCTACAGTTACACATCTTTCAGCCTTCAACTCATTCAATATACTAATTCAGTCAATAATAGAAATTTTTCTCAATCGCTTAACTATTTCATCACTTACTTCTAATACTTGACAATTATTAGCTTTTCAACTTGGCTTCCATATACATTATTTGATTCAAAATTCAAAATTGGTCTTATGCATCTAACACTATACAAAATTTGAATTTCAAACTTTCAATATTAGGAATTAATGTATGGTTTGGAAAGTTTAAATATAGTTCCATACTTATCTTAGTTTGTGATGGGGGGATCACCTAATCTATTGGAATGGGTGATCACAACTTCACCATTTGAATTATTACCTTCATCAATTCTATTCTTCTAGGTTTGATTCATTTGATTTCTCACTTCTTCATCATTAACCATTTCTTTGTCTTTGTTTTCTTCATTATTAGGTGTTGATACTTGACTCATACAATCTTTTTTAGGTGATTGACCTTTTGTCAATTAAAACATATTGGTCAAAAAAATTTCCATTTCCTTGATATTCCTTTGGGATGTATCCTTGCACAATTACTACAATGTCTTCATACTTACAACATAATTTATAGTTGACCCAAGTATTATAATTCCAATTAATAGTATTTCCTTGCCTAGCTACTTTGCATTGTACTTTAGGTGTCAAACTATGTTTTGTATTTAGATTTGAAATCTTGAGCCTTGTGACCATACTTCTGACATGTATAACAACAACCTTCAAATATAGATGTAGCTTGTTTCTTACTGGTCTTTGAATTACATTCATGTGCTTTATTTCCATTCTTGTTACAATTGAAAAAATTACCATTTAATTTAAGCTTAGGATTTGACTTACTAGTTTTGCTCCTACAAAAATTTGTTATATGACCATATTTTCCTTAATGATAGCATGTAAGCTTCTTGTTCTTTCATTTTGCATTTTTTTGTTCTCCATGCTATGATGATTGTCCTTTCATGGTAGATGATATGAACTTGATATAACCTAATCTAGTAGTGTCATGTGGTCTTCTATGTTATTTTAGTTATTCATCAAGTTATCTCATAGCCTCTCATGATCTATTCATTCTTTCAATGATTTCCTTTTCATCTCTCAACTCATGTTTTAGTTGATTGTTTTCAGATCTCATATTTGCAATATCTTCCACCTTACTAGTAATCTCATGATTTGAACTTAATAACTAATTGGCCATGTCAAATTGATTATGCACCAACCTTTCCACCTCATTGATCCTTTCATCAATACTTGTAGCCATCTTCCTTTTGTTTTCATCATCTATTACCTTTTCTTCTTCAACCTTTTCCTTTTGTTCACTAACTTTACATAGCCTTTCTTATTGTATTTCATGTTCTCTTTTAAATGCTCTCACATCTTCATTTAGGATGTTATTCTTCTCTAATAGATCTACTATTAATGTGTCTTTTTTATTAGATCTTCTTTCATCAGGTAGTTCCTCAATGCTTTCTTCCTTATATTATTTGTAATTTTTTTGAATTGTCATCTCCTTTCTTCTCTTGAGGGATTTCTTTAGTTCCTCCTTCATAGCCTTTTCTTGCTCAAATGCAAGATGCAAATCAATCTTTTGGCTCTCAATAACCTTTTCCAACTTGTAGGCTTCCATCTCCAAGATATTTGACTCTCAAGTGGTTAGACTTCTTGCTTAGAGAACACAACTCTGATACCAATTATTTGAAATCCAATAAGGAAAGTAACATATTAAGAGAGGGGGAGGGGGTGAATAAGGATCTATAAAAAGTTTACCACTTCAAACATGAATCATATTCATACTTAATTTACCACATATCTCAACCTTAACCTTAACCATCCAACATCATATAAAAACACTTAATATCAGATCTAATATCTAATCACATAAATGTCACATATAAGAAATAGATCAACACATGACACCAGATATGGTAACACAAAATCCCTCCAAGATGAAGTTAACAATGTGGTGGGGATGATACCCAAAAAATCTTTACTACTAGAGAAATATAGTGTGCATGTTAGGGATACAAAGTTTGATCACTTCAGATGATCTATCTAGTGAGGGGTTTACCCTGCTAAACACTCACAAGATTATTATTTCCACCTTAATTAAATGATTATAACATTATAATAAAGTGAACACTCTATTAGGAGATTTACAATAGGCTTGTTAGGACCACTTTGTTAAGAGATTCACCTGATACATTGGTTACAATGTTAACAGTACCGTGATCCTTCGATTTACACTTGATTGTTGATGATAGATTTTCTCAATCACCTATTCACCTTAGTCCTTTAAGCTCTGATCCACCTTCAACTATGCAATCCTCTCTCTTACAACTTTAACAACAATAAATTCCTAGCTTAAAGCCTTCTTTTATAACCATCTAACAAAGCTTCTAGATCTTGATAAACAATTGGGATTCATTATTTTTTCCACTCAACCATTCCATTTTTAAGATTGGTTGATCAGATAACATAGGGATTAATGATCCACAATTCAAGCTATAATTACCTCCGTGATTGACTCCTTGATCGTATAAACACACTTCTAACTCAAAAAAATGGTTTACTTATGAGTTTGCGTCATTCCAAAATCAAATACAAAAATTGTGTTACTCAGATAATATATATTTTAGCACTCAAATCTACATGTTCTTTCATGTTGTTCCTCGGCATGAACTTGACTTGGTCATAACTAATATTACTTTTGGAGTGTTGGTGCATGTTTCCTTTTGAATCACTTGGAAACCACCAAAACATTTAGTGATGCTTATGTGCACTGAGCAACTATAACTACCTCGACACACATTAAACTTATTCACTTTTCTACTTCATAGGTTAGCTTGTATAGTGACTCGATTGTAGTGATGACTAACCAACATTGCCTAGTAATTGACTAAGTACTTTGCACTAATAGACAATTACCTTTAGGGTCAACACCTTGTTTCTACAAATTGTGTAGATTGGTGTGGAAAATAGGTCCCTTCCAATGGGAGTCATTACCTTGGGAGACCTTTAAGTGTCTTTGGCCCTTATTCTACAATCTTATGCTTTATGGCCGTACTTTTTGCAATAATAGAAACACTAATGTATTATCTTCTCATGAAAATGAGATATACATTGTTGTGTAGTGTGGCCATTGAGATGATAGTTGTTGGAGTACCCTTCTTACATATACTATTAAAAATGTGTAATTTTCTTAAACTAGCACACACTGAATGTGTGTCATTTCATACCATATAAATGATAAGTAGATTTTGAAGTATACTTGGTGTAAGATTTGAATACTAATTAGCAGAAAGACCAATAAACTTAATTACCAAAGGTGTTTTTGTTGTTAGTAACACTTGCAAAGGGATGACCAGTAGAAAGGCACAGTTGACAAGGTACAATAGCATGCGACCCTAACTGATAATGGTTTAATCAAAGTAAAAAAGAACACAAGCTTAGTGGAAGTAACAAAAAATTTAACCCACTTAGATAAACCCTATTAAGTGAACTCTATGCAAGTAGAAGAAAGCTAAGTAGAAGGAACAATAGGCAAAATAGTGAGATCAGTTGGCTAGATCAGCAAGATGTCCATGAAGAAAGGAACTTATGACTATCTAGTCATAAAAAGAGTAACAAGTGCACTCAAAATCACATTTAATGGTAATGAGGAATAGATTGAGGAACAATTATAAGAATTTGAATTTGTGTTCTTCTTAGTCAACAACAAACCATCGAGCACTCATGAAACCCATGAATCTCGTATGTGTAATCACCTAAAAATGGTCAACTAGACTATTAGCCCCCTTCTCATTATTTTGGCTAAATTAATTAACCATTCGTCTAGGCCAAAATGCTAAAAATAAATTAATTTAATTATAACCTATAGTTTGACCATACTATCCTAAGTTCATTATTTGATTAAAATAACATGTCCCCTTTTAATTAAATAAAAGACCCCATTCTTCTAACCCACTCAATGTGCACACATAAAGTCTTATTTCCATTTTGAAAATTAAAGGAAAATACTCTTTTTTGTCTCACATGCAAAGTCAGCTCTTTTTTTATTGGTAGACTTGTGTGTGCACATGGATTAATCTCATTTTCAAACTCCACCCTTGATCAGCCACCATTTTATCTTGATATCCACTTTCCATACATCTTTAAAAGAAAGATCTCTCCCATTGTCAAAGGGTCCACACTCATAACCTAGATGAGGTGATTGAATTTCCAAAGTTTGATCTTGCAACAATCACAATAGAAGAAATGAGAATATTATAGGAAGCTCTAGCAAGAAAGAAGCACCAAGAGTTACTCAAAAGGGAGCTTAAGCAAAGAGAATTTCTACATGACATCAAAGAAATATTTGTTGATGAATTCAGCCTCCCAACACCTAATGAAGAAAAACCTATTATTGAGCAACAGGTGAATATAGTTGATAAGATCAGTGATGTAGACCTAGATACAAATACTAAACTTCTAGAATGGTCTGAGAAAAAGTTTCAAAAAAAGGTCAATGAAAAGACTTCTACTGCCATTACACTATGATAGGTTGACTTAGCAACCAAGATGGAGAGCATACATCTAATTGAAAAGATCATTGTGAGAAGAAGATTGATTGAAAGAGGGAGATTGTTGATAAAGAATGTTTTCAATCATTGTTTTGTCATTGATGTCAAACTTGCTATTTGTAGGAATGACAAGTGTTTATAAGATCTAAGTACTATCACTTAGTTGATTAATGAAGAGGATTTAATCGACAAGATGTAATAAAAGCACCTAAGAGAAAGGTTGAGTTATGGTTTTGTAATGAAAGTGCAAAGATTAGTTAAGACATTGGTAAAATGATGTATTGATAGCTTACTCAAAGATAAAAAGGTTGGCCACACTTAGAAACACTAGAAGTATAAGTTGTAACAAGGTTGACTGCAAAGCTTAACTATGTTCATTAGTGAGTGTTGAGCAAGCTAGTTCAAGCCGAGAAAATTTTTAGTTAGAGCCAATAAAATGGAAAATCTAGTGTGTGCTGAGTGATATAGAAGGAACCAAGTGTGTTTAGGTGCCAAGAAAAATAATAGGTGTCGAACATCAAAAAACCTTAGTGGATGCCGAGTGAATCCACAATAGGTGTCGAGCATCAATAAAATATAGTTGGTGCCAAGTAACACAGTAAGTGCTATGTACTAGAATTTCAATAGTGCCGAGCTACTGCATTATTGAAAAAGTCAAAGATTCACCAAATTTGAGTCAACAAAGTTGTTGCCTTGAATTTTGTGAACCAGTTGGAGGATAAAGATGATGAGCTAGTGGTAGAGAATTCTATGTAAACCATTTTTGAGTGAATTCAAGAGGACTCTTCATGATGTTTCTAGAAGGAACAAAATGTGGGTTAGATTCAATGAGTCCTACCTAACCCATTCGAATAGAAATCAACGGAGGGAATAATTGAGCAAGAAAAGAAATTCCATACTTCTATTTAAGGAGTCATAGGCCAAGAAGCAAGAGTTGCTAGTGTGCCAAATTGTGAAGTGGTTGAAAGGTGTCAAGGAGAAGGCATCTAGGAGAAGGAAGAATAGAGCATAGAGACTTTGCTTCGATAAGTGGTCAAAAAGAGAGGATTGCACTAGTACATTGACCATGTAGACTCAAGGAGACAAAGCTTGAAAGGAGGGCAAGTTGTCAGAATTGGAGAGACTGAAAGCTAGGCAATGTTATGAGCTGAAGAGTGATATGAAATCTGCAAGATAACTTGTATGTTGTAATCAAGTCAAAATCCCTTATTGTTACTCTCTAGCAATTATATTAGTTAGGGTAAAAATCATATGGACTTAGGTTGGTTTAACAACCATTTGTATATCCTTTAATAGGGTCACATTCCAAGTGAATTTTCTAAAGTCCTCTAACCAGGCCCACTTCTAATAGGGTGGTTAAATCCTTTAACTAGATCACATTTAACAGTGTGTTGTAGCCTTCAATAATGCATGTCCTTCACAGGGCATCACTTTAGAAGAGTGAGAATTGAGTAGCATGTTACTAGTGGTTTTCCTAAATTGAGTTTCCACATAAATCACTATGTTATGTGTTGATCTTTCATGTGTTATGCTTGCATGTTGATTTATAGTAACCTGCTAAATAGAAAAGTTTAAGCTTGGATGAATGAAAAATTTATTAAGCTTACTTGATAAAAAAGTTTGAATTGGACATTTGGACCTTGAATAACTGATTCACCCCCCTCTTAGTTATTCTAAAGCATTTCTAACATTGGTGAATATAGTTGATAAGATCAGTGATGTAGACCTAGATACAAATACTAAAATTCTAGAATGGTTTGAGAAAAAGTTTCAAAAAAAGGTCGTTCAAAATATTTCTAGTGCCATTACACTATGAAAAGTTAACTTAAGAACCAAGATGGAGAGTGTAAAGGTGTTAGAGAATACATTTTCTCTCTACATAAAAATTTGTGATGTGAATTTATTCACACAAGAAGTTCAGAGGGGCACTGACCAACTACAAGGAGACCTACGAAAAATATGTAACATTCTTAGGTTGTCTCCTAGTCAGAGCCAAGCTCATTTTCAAAGGTTGTTATCTACTCAAGGTCAGTTGGTTGCATTAAATGTACAAGATGCAAACATTCAGGATACCTTGATAAGTATTCAATCCATGTTGACTCCACACATGGATGTGTTGCACAAGGTACTAGCCTTCACTAAAATATTAATGAAGAAAGATTCTCATATTTCTACTCATGAGGGCTTAGTAGACCTTGCTACCGAGCTAGATGTTCAATTTCAATCTCTAGAGGTAGCACGCAACAATTGGGATGCAACACTCAAGATTATAATGGAAGTCCATAAAACATTTTTGGAAAAAAAAACTCTTAGTGTATCACTCATGACATAGGTGTCAAAAAAGGGGGATATTGAAGAAAAGGAGAGAATACACAAAGGGGGAGTAATTGTAGAAACAAAATAAGTTGACAGTTGAAGCAAAATTTACTCAATAGGAGTATCAGATTCAAATACAACACATAACTAACCAACTCATGGGGAGTTATGAAATTTTGAGGTATGACTGATAAGTCATCTATTTTTGCAAAAATTTTGACATTTTGAAATTTTGTATATGAGTCGAGTTAAGAATATAGATTATCTGAGTTATGCTCATAAGTTAAGGTTATATATGCATGACAAAGTGTTTTTGCCACTCATGTCAAAAGGGGAGATTGTTGATCTCATTTTGTTTTTGACATATGAGTGACAATAAACTTAAGTTATTACTTAACAATACTTATTGCATGTCAAGTAAGTAGTGTATGCCAAGCACAAGATTTCAAATAATGCATGCCAAGAAAAATATATAGTATGTGTCGAGCACCAATATGTGTTGAGAAAATAGTTAGTGCCAATTCACTCTAGTGACAAGAAAGCTAATACATGTTGAGTGAATAGTGAATGCTGAGTCATTCAGAGGTCATGTTACAACATTGAAGATATAGTGGATGTCAAGCATCAAAGGCTTCAAGTGTTGAGTAATCAGTTTTGGACATAGTTGTTTGTAATTGAACCAAATCCTATATAAACTATTTTTGGGATGACTTAAGGATTGTTTTACAATTCTAGAAGATAAGAATGACTCTACATTGAGAATCCCTATGCAATACATACAAAAAATCAGATAAAGGGATTAATTAAGTGGCAAAATGGGTGAATCACAGTCATTGATTCCTACCTAACTTTAGGTCACCTAAGTCTTTTTAAAAAAGGGAAAACCCTAAAGAGTTTATATGCAAAGAGAGAAGTTTGCATGTGTACACAAAGCATTCATGGTGACTAAGGAGTTGTGAGAAAGATATGAATTGTAGAATCAATTAGAGAGAACAAAGGAAAGTAGAGAGGGGGAAAAAGTGATACATTTGATTAGGAGGATCAAGTATACATCAGGAAAGAGGTGATATGATATTCAATAGAGAGGTGCTAACCGAAGGATCAAGGCTAAAACATTCTAATAGATGAATCAATAAAAATCTTTTAACCAAGTAGTCCTAGTAGGCTTTTGTAAATCCTTTAACAGGGTTCTTACTTTATTGCAAGTTGAATTCTATTAACCAAACACACCTTTAGCTAGATGTTGAAATCCTTTAACAAGGTAAGTTTTAACAGTCTTTGTAAACCTTTAATAGGGAAGACCTTTCATAGGGTAGATCATAGTTTATGATCAAACAATTGTAACCTTCATTAGACATACTTTACAACTACAATAGTGAAGATTTGTGGATGTCATCCCCACCCCAGTTTTACCTTCTTATTGGAGGGTTTCTGGGTAACCTAATATCTCATGTCATATGTGTTATTTGTTTCATATTAAGGATGAATATGTTTAGTTTGGTATTTTAGTTTCATGAAAATTGTGAAATGGATGTGTGGTGAATGTTTTAATGGTTAGAGTTTTGAAGTAAATATTCACCCTCCCTCTTAGAGTTTACTTTCCATATTATTATCTCCAACAATTCTTTGACACCAATTTACTTTTCAACTATTGTCAGGGCCTAAGCTTCATAATCAATGTAAGTTAATTTGCATGGTAGTAGAATTTCTTGAATTTATCGACACAGTGCTAAGTGGAATCCAAAAAAAAATTCATTTCAATTCTTTGTTGGGGACATAATTTTATTTTATTCCTTAATTTTGGATGCATTAATGAGAATTTTACCTTAGGCCATGGGAAAGCATTTGAGTTGTGAACATAAATTTGGGAATATTTGAGCTAGAAACAACATCTAATCTTCTGTAAGTCTCTTTCCTCTAAGACCCAATACATGGAGCCATTATGATCACAAGTAGACTCACTCTCCTCAAATGAATTCAATCAAACTATTCATACCAAACTAAGCATTCAAAAAATCTGTACTTACAGATTATATTATCTCCTTGTGAGTGAGTAACGATCAAATATAGTTTTCCAAGATGATAAAATTATATGCAAATATATGAATGTATGTATGTATCTCGATATCTCCACATTTCATTTACATTTCCTTGTGATCTTTACATCTCATTGTCATACCCTTGTGATCTCTGTATATGTATGTATATACATATATATACACATGTATATGTATATATGTATGTATGTATATACATATATATTCATATGTATATGTATGTATGCATGTATATAAATAGAGAGATCTCTGTATATATACATACAAACATACATAGACACACACACATGTGTGTGTATATACACATACATCTACATAAAGAGAATCTTTTCTACATACATACATAGATACATAGACACACATATGTGTGTATGTATATATACACATACATATACATAAAGAGAATCTTCTCTAATCACCTGCTGGGGGAAATATAAAGAGATACATGTTTAGAAGGAAAACAAAAGAACATTCACATAGGTACCTCTTCTCCACTTGAATAAAATCACAAAGAAAGGGTATAGCAAGGCAACAAAATTGCAAATTAATGACATAGAGATTACAAGGAAATGGAAATGAAATGTAGAGATCACAAGGGTAGGAAAATGAAATGCAACGATCACAAGGGCACAGTAATAAAATCCTAGATCTCCACTTATCTCCACCAAGGGCACAACAATGAAATGTAGAGATCATAAGGGCATGGAAAAAAAATGTAGTGATCACAAGGGCACGAAAATAATATCTCCACCAACATTTAGAGCTCTTTACCCTCATTCGAAGCTCTCCACCCTCTTTCACGTGTAGCTCTCCACAATAAAAAAAATGGGCAATGATTTGTCTTTTTTTAAAAATATATATATATCTAAAATCAACTTCACATTGTGTTGTAACTCTAGCATAGGTGTTTGATCCTTGATATCTTTCATTTCGACATTCCAACATTCAAGTTTTCAAGTTTCCTCTTCATTAAATGTTTGGATTATCAATGATTTCCTCTAGTTTGATTACAGTGCATCTCAACTAGCTACGCTAATGATGCAATCACCCATCTATCTCTAGATTATGCAAGCACTTTTTGTTTTACAGAATCTAGATAGATACTAAGAGTTCCAAAACCATAAACTTGAAGACCATCATATGTGCATCCCACTTTAGGAAAATATTGGATGTCATGTTCTTGTTCATATATTTCAATCACTTCCTTTAGAAATGACTAAGGTGCACCCTAGAGAAGTTGTGAAAACCAACTTCACAGATTGCCAAGAACACCTATATTGACTAGAAACCAGACAAGGAAAATGTAGAGCTTGGAAAATCTCAATGATGTGAGAGAAAAATTGTATTCTAAGTCATGAAAACAAAAAGTAAAAAAAGTTCAACCTTAAAGGTGAACAAAACCCTAAAGGGAAAGAAAACTAGGTTTGCACATTATAATTAATATAAAATATTAATTATATGCACCTAAGAGTAAGCTTAAGTAGACTAGAGTAATAGATGTCTTAATTAATTAAATCAAAATGATTTAATTAATAAGTGTAAATAAATAGTTACTCTAATACCCCCCCTAAGCAAAGCTCAAGAGGTAAGCTAACCTAGAAAAGCTATAAAAGCAAGAAAATGGGTCCCAGAAACAAGGCCTGATTAAGTGCCCAAAACAAGCAAATCTTTGTAAACCAAAGACAAAGGAGAAAACCCATTGGGAAAAACCCCTCTCCAAAAAGAGATAGAATAAACATGCTAGAAAAACATGAAGGAAGGAAGGCCTCAACAAGACCCCCCAAGGACAATTTTTCTAACCCCAAGCATAGACCACAACTGAAGATAGCAAGGTGATGCAAATGACTTGGTGAAGATGTCGGCAACCTAGGCATCAGCGGAAATATACTCCAAGGAGAGAACACCATCCTAGATCAACTAACAGATGAAATGTATATGAATCTCAATGTGTTTAGTGTGCTGATGCTTGACCAAGTTATGGGAAATGTGAATAGCACTCTAATTATCACAACAAAAAATAGTGGGATGGTTAGGAGGAAAACCAAATTTATTTATCAACTACCAAAGCTATAAAATCTCTTGAATAGCCAGCACTGCTGATCTATACTTAAGTTTGTGTAGATGAAAGTTCATGAGCATGCTACTTCTTACATGACCATGTGATAGGACTAGAACCAAGACACAAAAAAAAGCCAGAAGTAGATTTCTGATCATCAATATCACCGACCCAATCTATGTTAGTGTAGCCAAAAATGTGAGGAGTCCCTAATGTGTAATGAATGCCATACATAAGGGTTCCCTAAATGTATCTCAAAATAAACTTGGCATCCTACCAATGACTCTCATGAGGCTCATGTGAAAACCAAGAGACAAGACCAAGTGCAAAAAAGAGATCAGGACAAGTGTGGGTCAGGTACAACAACCTACCAACCAACTATTGATACAATGTGGGATCCACTAAAGGTGAAGTGCAGGAGGTAGACAAAGTAACACCTGACTGAAAAGGTGTGGAAGAAAGATTGCAATCAAGCATGTCAAAGCATCAAAGAATGTCAAGAGCATACTTCTTCTAGTAAACAAAGATTCCAACAGAGGATTGAACAATTTGTAGACCAAGAAAATAGTGTAAGAGACCAAGATCAATAATCTCAAACTATTCCATCAACTCTCACTGAACATCCTAAATAGAGGATGAGCTACCTATGGGAAGAAGGTCATCAAAATATAGCACAAGGATCAAAACCTCAACCTGAAGATGTTGAATGTAGACTGTAGGATCAAAATGGTAATATATGAAGCTTGTAGGTAGAAAGGAGTCTATCTTCTCATGCCAAGCCTGAGGGGCCTTTTTGAGACCATACAATGAGCATTGAAGTTTGCAAACCAAGGAGGAATCCTAAAAAAATCCCTGAGGTTGCTCCGTGTAAATATCGATAGTGAGATCATCATGCAAGAATGCACTCTTCACATCCATCTAAAAAATGGGCCATCCCTATGAAGCTATGAGGGATAAGATAAGGTGAATAGAGTTCATCTTAGTGACAGGGGAAAATGTCTTAGTGTAATCAATACCCTCAACATGTGAAAAACTCTTTGCAACAAGATGAGCCTTGTGCTTATCAATGAAACCATCAACAACAAACTTAGTACGATACAACCATTTGCATTGCAGTAACTTTCTTCCCTTAAGAAGAGAAAAAAAGATCCCAATTATGATTTTCCATCAAAGAAGAATACTCTTGCTCCATTATATTATCCAACTTAGAATGCCCTATCATTTCTGAAAATATCTAAGGATCATCACAAATAGCATGACTAAGAAGACTAGAACTCATAGTATGAGATCAAGTGTGACAGGAAGTGGAAGGGTCACTAGCTAGAGATCTTGCAGCCTCAACTATAGCTTGAGTCCATTTAGGCATTTAGGAGGATCCTATGGTGGAAGTAAATGGGGATCACCAAGATCATCATCCTCATCATCTATAAAAGAGATTGGAAAGGATAAGGGAGTAGTGGTAAGTGCAGTAGACTTTGGAGATAGGGTATCTACTATAGGAAGGTGCTCATCAAACTAGACATCTTATCAAGATAGGACCTCTTTGGAATCAGGATCAAACAATATATAGGCCTTAACATCCTTGTAGTAGCCAAAAAAAATGAGGTGTTAGCTCTTTCACTCCATTTCTCTCCTTTGAGCATCAGGTACAAATGCCCATGCTTCACTACCAAAAACTCGGAATGAAGATACACCAGGCTTGACATGAGACCAAGCCTCCTCAAGAGTCATATGTCCAACAACCTTATGAGGTATCCACTTCTGAATATAGTTGGCACAAATGACTGCCTCTAGCAAAAAAGATGGATCCATGGACTTGGATTGAATCATACAATTAGCCATCTCCCAAAGTGTTTTGTTCTTTCTCTTTGCCACACCATTCTACTGAGGGGAGTAGGGCACTAAAAATTGATGTTGAAGACCATGTTCTAAGAAAAAATCCTTGAAAGTGTGGTTCACATACTCCCCCCATTATATGTGCATATTCGCTAAATAGAAAGACCATATTGCTTCTATACAAATGTCTTAAAGACCCAAAATGAATTAAAGACATTAGACTTGTACTTAAAAAAGTACACCGATGTATGTTTGGAGAAGTCATCAATGAAAGTAAGCACATATCTAGCACCAAAAAAAGAAGTGGGAAATGACATGAGGTCACTATGAATCAAATCCAATGGTGCCAAAGCACTAGTGGCTTTTCCACGTGGAAAAGGATCCCTATGTTGTTTGCCAAGAGCACAACCCCAACAAACACCATCTGTGTAGGAAATCTAAGGAAGCCCAAGAACAATTGTCTATGTGCTCATATGTTGAAGATATCTATAATTGAAATGGACCAAATGCTCATGCCAAACTCTACTTACCAAATCTACATGTGCTAGAAGACAAGAACCTATGTCATTAGAAGACTCAAATTCATCAAATCTGTAGAGGTGAGATGTAGAGTCAACACTCCTAGTAGCCACAATCAACTCAAAATCAAGTAAGTCCCAAATAACCACATCATGTGGTGAGAACTCAATTGTCTTACTAGAGCTAAAGTGGAAATTTGATAAATAAACAATAGTTTCATCAAGATGTCGTGGACAAAAAGAACATCCTAAAGAGAAGCCCTAGCTAATGTGACAAAACCAGAACCCACAACTGAAAGATGTGATGAGTTCCCAATAGCAACCTGTGAAGTAGCACAAGGGGCAAGTAAGGTAACCAACTATTGAGTGTTTTTCATATGGTGAGAGGAACCAAAATCAAGAATCCAAGTAGGCCTAGAAGTCATAGCTTGTGCAGTAAGAGTGTGACCTTTCCCTATAGGGGGGATGAAGACTTAGGAGCTGAAATGTGATGCTCCTACATGGATTCCTCTAAAGCATCCAAACATTTCGAACACCTAAAAATAGGATCTCCACCCTTTCCACAAAAACTACATGTCTTAGCTAACTTCTTAGTCTTGGAGGTATACTCAGTAGACTTTGAAGCAGATTTACCCTTGGAAGAGTGAGCTGGAGGTTTGGAATCAATTTTTGGTGTATCTTTCTTCAGTTTGTCTTTCTATTTTGGTTTCCCCTGAGAAGTTTGAGCAAACAATGCTTGGATAGAAGAGCTAGAGGCATCCATCTATTGGATCTTTACCTATTACCATGTCAACCAATCGCAAAATGTCTCAAAGAAGGCATTTGATGTCTTTTACCCAAGGCATCCATAGTGGAGTAGAAAGTGGAAGAAAAGATTTGATACTGTCCTCACAACTTTGAGAGTATCAAAAAAATACACTCATCATCTATTTTGGTTTTCTCACATCCTTGCAAAATTGTACGTAGAGATTTGAACTTCATCAAGAACTCCTCAATGGTGAGGAAGCTAGTAGATGTTAAAGAAGTCAACTTTGCATCAAGCTGTAGTGCCTGAAACTCATTCACTATGTCAAACAAGTTGTGAAACTTGGTCCAAACAGCCTGAGGAGTGGTCAAACCATCTAGGTGACACAATAGACTATCGGAGATGTTTAGTGCAATCAATCCCATGCTTCATCAATTTTGTTCTTGTGCTAAAGAACCTCAAAAGGGCACTATAGGATAGGTTGATTCTCATTCAGACTAAGCCATGTGACATAAGAAGCTGAGTCATGTGTGCTTTCCAATTGTGATAGTTGTGTGGCATTAGCCTAGCCACAGAGGGGTCCAACATTGAGAGAATAAGATGGAAGCAGAAGGGTCTATTCTAAAGTAAATTATAGAAAAGAAAATGCTCCCCCCTACAACATATAAATATATCTCTCAAATACCAAAGCAACAACTATTGAAAGCACAAAAACTAAGAAAATAAATTAGATTTTGGATGTAGAGAGAGAAAACTAAAGCCTCTGCTTCAATGCCAAAAATAGGAGCTCAAATAGACTCAGAAAAAAATGAAACTAGCATCATTGTCTCTATCTTTGAACTAGCTTTTTGATGCTTTTTTTAGATTGAAAAAAGACCTCCGTGTGCTCAAGTTATGGCCAAAAAAAATTGTTGCTCCAAAAAAAAGCTCACTAGAAAATTATAATCACTACAAAAAAATTGAAGGTTGTATGGCTATCAACTGATTGTCATTGGAAAAAATCTAACTACTAGAATGTTGATGTCAATAGCCAAAAGGTGACATCACCTTGCTGGAAAATGATGTCAGCAGAGGGCCTGTGAAGATGATGTCAGTTGCCCATGAAGTGGTGTTAGCAGCTAATATTATGATGACTTAAGCAGTCTAAATGGTGATGTTAGATGCTAAGATGATGACATCAGCCTATGTAGTAGTGACTAGGTGGTAGCTAGGTTTTTCTTCATAGTGTTAGTGGCGGTGGTACCACTGGTGGTAGCGGCTAGGTCAAGTAGAGGTGGCCGGAGGGTGGCCTGCCTATGACAGCTAGGAGCAGGTTGCACGACTGATGTTGGTTGAGCATGGGCTGGGTGTGGGCTATGCTCTAATAGTGGTGGGGTGGTTAGGAAATGGTCACTGGGTGGAGTGGCCTATGCAGTCACTTTTTAAATTTCTTAATTTTTAAAATTTTTTGTTTGTATAACCCTTGGAGAGGTTGAATTTTTTTTTCAAAAGTTACAGTGGTCAAAAATCAAAAGTTTTATATGATTTTTTACTATACTGGGCCTTCTAAGCACAATGGAAACATTTGTTTTGGCCTAAAGTGAGCCAAAAAAAAGTCCTCTTAATTGAAGGAAAAAATCTCAAAAAAGTTGGGGTTTATGACTCCGAATTGCGGCTTCAAAAATTGTCAAACCAAGAAGTAGTAGGGACACTTTGATACCATGTAGAAGTTGTGAAAACCAAATTCACAAATCACCAAGAACACCTGCATGAAAATAACTTGTACTAAAGAGAAACTAGAAAAGGAAAAAGTAGAGCTTGAAAAATCTCAACGGTGTGAGAGCGAACTTGTATTCCAAGTTATGAAAACAAAAAGTACAAAAGTTCAACCTTAAAGGTGAATGAAACTCTAAAGGGAAAGAAAACTAGGTTTGTGCACTATAATTAATATAAAATATTAATTATATGCACCTAAGAGTAAGCTTAAGTAGACTAGATTAATAGATGACTTAATTAATTAAATCAACATGATTTAATTAATAGGCATAAATAAACAGTTACTCTAACACACTCATGGAATTATTTAGGTGAATCCATTTCCCATGGAAGTTGAGGCTTTTTGTTGAGTATATGTTGTTGCTTCTTGTTGCTACTAAAGTGCCTCAAATTGGCATTGCTCCATCACCCTAAGATAGCTTGCATTCTCTCTAGCCCTAGGTTGTTCCGTAGTCATACCCTCTACAACTTGATTTATCATTTCAAGGGCTACATTTATCTGACTTCTTATCCTCTCATTAGCAAGAAGCTTGGGGTGAAATATTACTTTACACCCTAAAAACCACTTTGTTACTCCATTAAATTCAAGACTTGAACAAAGCCAATGATACAAAACCTGCTACCACTTTGGAAAAAATGTTGCATCCAAAATTGCAACTATATGATAAATGGGAATAGCACATGCTCGAGAGATAACCCAATTAAATTGGTCTAGTTGCTGATTAGATAGGTTGATTACAAATTCCTATAGAACTATCATTAGATTAGGTAGAAAAAAATGAAAAATTAGTTGTTCCCAACTAGTAGCATCAAATACAATTTTCCAAGGTGATAAAATTGCATATGCAAATGCATCACTTGCATGCTAGGCATGAAGCAAATTCCCCAATTTATAAAAAATGGATGGATATAAAAGCTCCATAAGATGGCCCAACAATGGAAGCCAACAATGTAACCATACATGTATTGAAGTTAATTTAGGTATCACTATATCATCCAAAATGTTATGAAGTACTAAAGTTGATAGTAACTTCTCTCATGTCTCCAGAAAATGTAGCATAGGTTTAGGATCCCTTGGCTCCTAAGAACTTGTAGCATACGTTCAAGGTAGTAACTCCTTACACTCAACTCTTCATTGAGTTTATTCTCACTACCACAATGAAATCACCTCTAAACCATGCAAAGGATGTTGAAGTGGTTCCCAACCTTGAAACACTCTTCTAAGCAATGAAAAAGAAAATGCAGATGCAATACATGAAGAATTTCACAACTTGTAGTCTTTATATATAGAGAGAGATCTTGTTTAAGGTTCTTATTACATATTAGCACAATAGAAAAAATGATCCATTTGCATACATATTCTAGAATCTAAATAATAAAACAATAAAACTCACTCAACCTATGCTAAGTGACTTACCTCAAGATCCTACACAAAAATAATGTAGACCAAGAAAAATGGGAAGAGTTGGCAAGAAATTTTACAAAAACATATCATAGAAAATATTTTTAGAAAGAAGAAAGCCATAACCTAGTTAAATTGGTCTAGTTGCTTATTAGATGGGTTGATTACAAATTCTTGTAGAACTGTCATAAGATTAGGTACAATAAAATGAACAATCAATTGTTCTTGGCTAGTAGGATCAAATATAGTTTTCCAAGGTGATAAAATTGCATATGCAGATGCATCACTTGCATGCCAGGGATGAAGTACATTCCTCAATTTATAAAGAAAGGTTGGATATAAAGGCTCCATATGATGGCCCAACAATGGAAGCCAAGGATTTAACCATGCATGTATTGAAATTAATTTGGGCATCATTATATGATCTAGAATGTTATGAAGTATTGAAGGTAGTAGTAACTTCTCCCATGTCTCCAAAAAATATAGCATAGGTTTAGGGTCCCTTGGCTCCTAGGAATATGTAGCATAGGTTCAGGGTAGTAACTCCTTATAGTCAACTCTTCACTAAAGTTATTCTCACTAACACAATGATATTACCTCTAAACCATGCAAAGGATTTTGAACTAGTTCCCAACCTTGAAACACTCTTATAAGAAATGGAAAAGAAAATGTAGATGCAATACAAGATAAATTGCATAACATGTAGTCTTTATATATACAAAGAGATATGTTTTAAGGTGCTTATTATATATTAGCACAATAGAAATATTTATCTAGGTGCATACATATTCCATAATCCAAATAATAAAACAATAAAACTCACTCAAACTTTGCTAAGTGAATTACCTCAAGATACTACACAAAAATAATGTAGTCCAAGAAAAATGGGTAGAGTTTGCAAGAAATTTTAGAAAAACATATCATAGCAAATATTTTTAGAAGGAAACAAGCCATAACCTAGTTAAATTGGTCTAGTTTCTGATTAATTGGGTTGATTACAAATTCATATAGAACTATCATCAGATTAGGTACAATAAAACAAACAACTAGTTGTTCCCATCTAGAATAATCAAATATGGTTTTGCAAGGTAATAAAATTGCATATGCAGATGCATCACTTGCATGCTAGGCATGAAGCACATTCCCCAATTTATAACGAATGGTTGGATATTAAGGCTCCATACATTGGCCCAATAATGGAAGCCATGGATGTAACCATGCATGTATTGAAGTTAATTTGGGAATCACTATATGATCCATAATATCATGAAGTACTGAAGCCGATAGTAATTTCTTCCATGTCTCCAAAAAATGTAGCATAGGTTTAGGATCCCTTGGCTCATAGAAATTTCTAGCATAGATTTAGGGTAGTAACTCCTTACACTCAACTCTTCATTGAAATTATTCTCACTACCACAATGACATTACCTCTAAACCATGCAAAGGATGTTGAAAAGAGTTCCCCAAAAAAAATTTTCCATAACACTTAGTGTCCCATGCTACAATGGTCACACTTCTTCTTTCTCCAATGAAGAAACATGTTGCATCCAGGAACATCTCATTCTCTTACGTCCCTAGAGTATTATACTTGACTTTGAGCCTCTTTTTGATGTCCTCATGGAGAATTTGGGAATGCTTATTCAACATTTTCCACTAATTTTTTTTTTAATAATTCAACAAGTCATCACAATTGCGATGGCTTATTCTGATGGATGGGAATTACTCCCGTTAAAAAAAAATTCACATACCCATCATAATCATGATGGACTATATTGATGGATAGTCATTTCTCCCACAACACTGTTGTAACATACTTGTTGCACTTGTGATGGAAGACTGAAAGCTTAAGTCATTGCAATTTGAAAAACATGAATATGAACTCTTGCTCTTTCCTTGTTTGAAGTTATGAAAACTTTATCCATCACAATTGCGATAGACACCCTTGGAATCACAATTTGCAACAAAAAAAGTCTAACACATGTTCGATGAGAGCCAATTTTTGTTTCTATCACTTGGGCAATTGGTGGTTGTTGCAATTGCAATGGCCTTCCATCACAATTCAGGCCCAAATGTAGTAGTGGTTCATTGGTCTTAACCTTGAATTTGTTTGGTCAGTGGATCCAACTATCTTCCACAACTCTTAACAAGGTTGGAATATCCTAACAGGGATTAAAAGTCTCCTAACAT
This sequence comes from Cupressus sempervirens, assembly GCA_028749045.1. Classification (NCBI taxonomy): domain Eukaryota; kingdom Viridiplantae; phylum Streptophyta; class Pinopsida; order Cupressales; family Cupressaceae; genus Cupressus; species Cupressus sempervirens. The sequence continues at coordinate 628,642,356 of CM053787.1, forward strand.
AGACTAATATGTACTAAATGTTTTTATACACTCCTATTGGGCATTCATTTTGCATGAGGTCAACAATAGGAATCCATTGCATAATTCCTCTCTTGAAAAGAAAATATTTTTAAGGATCCACTCCAAGGTTTAGTGTTTGTCTTGTGACATACCAAAATTCTCTTAGTAGAAGATAAATGTGAGTGTTCACAAGGAGGCCTTTGCTGGTTCTAAAAAACACTTTTGTCTTAGAATCAAAGTAAATTTGTTTACTATCTCAAAATAACACACCAAAAAGAACAATATTTTTGTATTTTCTATTTTCAATGATTGCAACTCTAACAATGTAGCCACTATGAGGTCCTATTCTAATAGGGGGTTAGTAAAGAAAATAATGAAACTGAAAGTAAATAACATGAAATCAAATGACTTGAAATTGAAATTCCTAAACAGCGAGTTAAACCTTCAAAGAAATCGATAGGAAACCAATGAAAATAGGAGTAGTGCTTCCTAGAATCCATTGATGCAATCATCGGTGAGAATATTTAAAAAATCAAATGATGTTTCACTCTTCATCAAATTGCAAGTCCATGGAAAGTGCACTCATGCGACATGAAAAGCTATGTAGACACAATCGGGTGATCTCTTCTCAAGCTCATTATGTCAACAGAATTTGTATATCTGTAGCAAACACTAGAAGTAAAAGATCACACAACTAGAAACAATGCAATAAACCTTTAGCTCAATCACAATCTCATGAATAAAATTCACAAAAATAATGACACATTCAGGCAAGAATCACTACACTCCAAATGCAAGCACCAAAAGAATAATTTTATTGAATAATAATGGCAACCTTTGTTACATTTTACAATGGGGTATTTATAAGAAATTGTCTCCTCAATTTGTATTGAGAGTGAGAGATATCTTTCATCCAATAAAATGCTTTTAACAATAAAAATAAACTAAATATTTAAAGACTGTCAACTAGTCTAGTGCTTAGAGGGACTCCATCCATATTTTACTCATTATTTGGATGCATGAGCCCTTTACATGTCAAAAACAATGAAAGAATAAGAGAGAAAGTAGGAGAAATCCATTAGTCAAAGTGGAAGTGCATGGAGGCACCAAAAATAGAAGCTGGCCCTTCACTAAGTGTGCAGCAGAATTAACTTGCCATCAAAATGCGCTCTTGATGCATGGAAAGTGTTATTTTTTGAATTGGCAGTCAACTGTTAGTGCACCTTTGAATTGTGGAGCCGTAGACCTACAGAGCTACATGAAAATGCAGAGCTGTGGACCTATGGAGCTGCAAACTTGCGTAGCTATGGACCTCAATTGGGTCAAAAACTCAAAATTTTACTAAGTGTCAAAATTGAAATTCTGGCATCTAGGTTTTATTCATCTTCATCCCAAAGCTATGTTTGGATGTTTTCCCTTGAATTTCTCTATCATCTCAAAAATTTTAGTAGCATCTAGAAGATCTAAAGCCTCATACTTGTCTTTGACCTTCTATCTATAGTTGTCCACCTCAATTTGAGTTTTTGCAAAATCTCTGAGTTTGGTGTCCTCATCACCAAACTCACTAGAAGCTTCCTCTGTCCTGAATGCTTGTCTAATGTCTTCATCACTGGAAGCTTCCTCTAATGTCTTCTTGAAATTCTTCACTACTACCTCAACTGGAAAAAAATTCTCTCATTCTTCATCTTCAAAGATGTCCAAGCATGCATTAGTGTACAAACTTTCTACTTCCAAAATTTTCTCTTGGGCTTGGTCCTTGAGCCTATGTGTCTCATCATGCAATGTTTCCATCACTTTATTCCCATCTGCAATCTTCTCTATCCAATCATCTATCATGTCTAACTCTTCTCCAGTATATACATCAATTAGAATGCGGTACCTTTTCCCTTTTATGGCTTGTAGAGTTTGCAAATATTTGCACCATGCTCGTACCTCATCCATGATACTGAAGCCCTACCTCAAAATTGCCATGATCTTATCAATGTTCTCTTGCGTAGCATGTAGCAACTTCAAACTCCATGTGATTATAGTGATATCTTTATCCTCAAAGCTATCTCACCAATCCTAACAAGCTTTCAAAAATGGATTGAGGCGTATACCTTCCCCTTCTCTAAGAATGGTATTTAGAGTCTCCTTAGGGTGCTCAGGATCAAGAGGACCAAAAACTTTGGCTAAATATCCCTTTAGGATCTCAACTTGCCTTTGAAGAGTTCGTAGTTCAATTTCATCCTACTCCATGTGCCTGAGAACCTCTTTAACTCCCATAGTCATCATCTATCAGGAAGTATCTCGTGTAGGCTTTCCCAACATAATATCTTTCACTTCATAGTCCTCAATACTAATAGCTTCTACATATGTACCTTTAGGAGGGTGAGCCCCTTGTGCAAATAAGTCTTGGTTCTGTATGGTAGTGATGAACACAAATGGCATTGCATCATGTAATGGAGACTCAGGCTTGTTCAAGATCTCTACAATATCACAAATGTTATCCTTTGAAGCACGAAACTAATGCTTGGCACTTCTTATTATTTCTTTCCAAAACCATCTTGGCATGTGTCTCTCTACAACCTTGGCTCTAGATGATGAAGGGATGTGTTCAACTACCTCCTTCCCTTTATCTATCTTTCTTAGAGTCTCCTACTATGAGGACTCTTCTTCTGTAATCTCGGTCTCTGTAGATCCTACAGTTTCATCCTCAACTTCCTGAGAAGGTTGTTGTGCATATTCTACTATCTATGCCTCTTTTGATGCCTCATTAGTAACCCTTGGTTATGGTTTCTCTTGTGATGATGGTTCCTTTTGAACATGTGCCTCTTCTAAACTTGGAGGTGGGGGAGTTACTAAACCCTTATCTACCACCATGACCTATGGTGGAGATGGAGGACTGAGATTAGGACCCTATGTCTCTGGTGGCATTTACATCCAGTCTTTTTGTTGGAGTTCACCTATAGGGGTGTCCATGATCTTACCTCCAACTAATTATGTACCTATAGGCATGAAATCAAAATTTAGGATGGAGAGAACATCTTCACTTTGCTCCCTTTGCTCATTTACCCACTATTGCATTTCATCCTCTAATGAAGAGAGCTCTAATGATTCTACTTGGGTGAGTGGTAGGGTACTCCTGGCACTCTTCTTTCCAAATTTGTGGATTTTTGTAACTGAGTTCTCCTTTAGAATGGTTTCAGGAACTAATGGATTAGGCACTAATCTCTTACTACCTCTTTGTCTTTTGTTCATCCTAACCTTGATCCTCTTTTGTCTCTTTGAAACTGCAAGAGAAACAAACTATTCTATTACAGGAGGAATAGAGTTCTCTAGAATTTCTCCCTCTCTAGGTTGGCTTGGAAAAATAGGAGGCAACTGAGGTTCATCCTAGATTTGAGAGGCTCCAATACCTTGGGATTCTTGTGAGCTATGTTCATGCTACTAAGAAGACACATGTTCTGTAACATATTCTATCTAAATCTTTTGAGGAGAGGTTCTCTTCCACTTTCCCTTCCTTTTAGGAGGGTGATAATATCCCATTGGGTGATTAAGCAGGTAGACTGTCTCTAGCCTAATAGGAGACTAGAGCACAAAGATAGGAACTATGACTTTCCTTCCCTTACCTCTTTCTAGGTGAGCATGTGCATGGAAGATTACAGCATCAGGAATTGGATCAAGTGGAAAGGGTTTCCTAATCCAAATCTTTGACATTCAAATGACATTTCTTGCTCAATGATTAATATTATCTCCTTCCTCTCTATCAACTTCTACATTTAGAATGGGTCTCTCACCAAATTTATCCATATTGAATAGGGGATCTAGTAGTTCCTTGGAGTCTTGTAGCCTTATCTCATTAGGGATGGTCAAATGGAGAGCCTTTTTTGCTAGATACAAAGTCATCCTACAATAGTCTCTGATGCAAACATTATAGTCATTTGTGGCACTCATCCAATGATCTCTAATGGCATCCTCATGATAGAAATCCTTCCAGGCTAGGTTTTCCACTTTTCCCACATTGCCAAAATATGGTCGAGGAGAGTTGTACTGTTCAAGTGGATAGTTCTCCCATTCCCACTCAAATGTCAAAATATCCTATTTTCTTTTCACTTGATATGCTCCTACAAAAAAAGGCCAATCCAAACAAGGTCTCCATTGTCTTTTGATCCTCTCATAAGCTAACTCAATCTGCTAGGATATTTCCATTAGGACCAACTTGTCACTTGGGTACCTTGGGAGTTTCTTCAAATTGATAGATGTGCCACCTATTTGAATATATGTAAATGTCCTAAACTAGATGAAATATGCTTCGAGAGCTATGATTTGTGCCTTGGCTTCCTCAAACAATCTCTTCCCATAGTCCCCTTTGATGAATCAAATGATCGCAAAGATGAAAGCATCATTTATGATTCTGTACTCTTTGCTCTGTGGTGAGAGCTTCTTCTTCACCAACTAAGGATAGACTATGTATGGCCAAGCATTGGGGTCCTACATACTACCTTTCTTGTATGACCCACGATAGTTTGTTGCCCTTGTTGCAAGTAGGTAAACCACATAAGAAATCATATAGAACTTCTTGTCCTTTACTATCCCCAGTTGCTCACACAAGTTTTCACTAAGTGTGGTGGCCCAATCTAGTGGTATCTTTGCATGCCTGATGGTCTCAATGAAGTTGACCATGAAGGTAAGCCCATGACTTTGCTCAAGAGAATGATAGAGTATCTAATTTCATCCTTCATGTATCCCCAAGTCATATCCACTTTTCTAATTATCTCTCCCTGAGGTGGCTTCTCAATGAAGTACAAGTAATGTATAATATCGATGGCTTCTTGGTGATGATCTTTATACCATCTTTCAGCTACTTCATAGGAGAGTCAGATGAACTAATTGGATTTGGGAAGATGGAAGACCCTCTCAATGTTGTTAGGACATAGATATAAGACCACTTCTCCGGTGATGCTCTTAAATACCCTTTCATCAAGAATAAAGTGTTGAGACAAGGTAATGATCAATTCAACTAATTATACCGACATAGGATGTGATGCTGCATTCACTAATCTAGATTAGATCAATGTGGACACCAATGTTGACCTTTGTGTTAGATTGTTGAAAACTCTTAGGAATTCTCCCAAGTCTGTGTGTTCAACATCAGTATCTTTGATCTCAGCATACTCATCATGTAATCTCGACTTTGGGGGTACGCCTTGGAACTTGAAAACAACTAGTTTCGCTACTACTCTTGATATAGATGCCATTTGATCACATTACCTGCGCATTATGAGAGAAGAAAATATCATCAGTCACCAGCTAGCAAACAATAAAAAACAATTTAAGAAGAAAAAAGTCCCCCTTGGGGCTTATTTATTCTTTTTGTGTTTGAAATTTATTATTATTATTATTTTTTAAATTAATTTAAATTTTTTAAAATTTAAAATTTTATTTTTTTTCAAAATTTAAAACTAACACCTTTTGCAATTTAAAAAAATAAAAAAAATGAAGCACGGGTGCAAGTGCCAATGTGGGGGTGTGCCGTGTGGGCGCTGCAGCCAGTGCCACTATAGCATAGGCACGGGTGCTGCACCAATTTCCCAAAGGGCACCGTGCAGGCGCTATACCTAGCATCATGAGGGTGTGAGCACAGGTGCTACACCTAGTGCCACCAGGGCACGGGCACAAGTGTCATGCTGGCACCATGCAAGTGCCATGTGTGCCCCCAAAAGGGCTCTACACCTAGCATTGTGCTACACACCACACAGGTGCCATGCGCGTGCCCAAAAGGGCATTGCATGTGAGCGTGCCATGTGCGTGCAAGATGCACACACCCATGAGGGCATTGCGATGAAAAAGAGAGGGGGAAGGCTTATGTATCCCTCAAAAAATTCAAAAAAATGAAGAAGGAGGGGAGGGAGTGTTCTATAACCCTCCTCCCCTCACGCGCGAAAAATCATACGTGTCGCGCCTCGATGTGCATGTGCGCAAGTGAGGGGAGGAGAATTGTTTTTTTTCTCATTTTTTGATTTTTTGTTTTTTTTTGTTTTTTTTTGTTTTTTTTCTACTCTATGACACAAACTCCTTAAAAAAAATTCTTCTCCTAACTCTCAAATTGTGAGTTCAAGAGACGAAAAAAAGATAGGGGGTCCCCATTCCTAATGAGGAATGGGGTGTGTGTTGTGGACACCACAACAACTCCTAATAGGGTCCATCCTCTAACAAGGAACATTTATATTAGTACATCATCTTGTGGGTACCATTCACATCGGGGTTTTCCCTTTGATCAAGGGTTTCCCTAGTTAACATATTTGGTGTTGTTGTGCATGTGTATCTTGTTGTGGTGATGAAGGGTGCTCCCCTTAAAACCATAAACTCATAATAGAAATAGAGAAACAACAACAAATGTGAGAACACAATATGGACTTCTTATTTGTGCCGCAAATGTAGAATTATAGAATTCACAAGTACAAAATGCTAACCCACATGGGCACCTTCATTACAGTAATCTACAAGATTAAGTTGTAAACTAACACCCAAAGCTATCTGAGACAATGTTTGAGTCTTTCTTAAATAGATAATTTTATGCCACTTAGGAAGGTTCTAGACATTGAAACTTAATACCTAGGGTTGTGTTGTGGTTTCAAAATGCATGCCCCATTTCTCTTAGAAATGGGAACCCCCTATTATAATTTTTTTTTTTCCAAATCCCTAGTCTAGGGTCTGAGTCTTTGTAGGGGTCTACTTGGTGTCTATGCCTAGTCTGGATCTCTCCCTAAAAACCCATTTTGTTAGAAGTTGGAATTTTAAGGTAAAAAATGAATTAGGTAAGGGAAAGGGTGCACTAGCACACTAGCACACTTAGTGCACCTAGCATACCCCTCAAGGTGCACTAGTGCATTAAGTCGACTAGTGGGGAGCACTTCACTTTGGAAGTGTGCACTTGCACACATGCACAAGTGCACACCTCCAAAGGTGCACTCCATCTAAGGCCTATAAAGCCTAGGACCCACCCCCCTTCTTCACTTCATTTTATTCTTCTATATTCTAGCAAGCACACCTCTGCACTTTGTGAGGTGTGCTAATCTTCATATCCTACACACAACACAAAGAAAACATTAAGTAAAAGGTGTGCACCTTGCACACCTTGGAAGGTGCAGATGGTGCACATCTTTTTGTTTGCAATAACATTAACAAAAATCTTTTTAAAAAAACAAAATTCACCTTTTTGAAAGGTGCACATGTATTCCGCTAAGTATTATAAGGGTGCAAACATAGTGCATCCCACAAGGTGCACTATGTGCACACCCTTTTTCAACACTTAGCACATTGCAAGGGCGCACACTTAGTGCACCCCACAAGGTGTGCTATGTAAACACTCTTTGTATTGAAAGTTTTCCAAAGGGGAAAGGTGCACCTAGTTCACCCTTAAGGTATGCAAGGTGCACCAAAATTTTTGTTCATCAGAGGTGTTAAGTAGGTTTTTAGGGGTTTTAACAAGATTTAGGGTTTCTGGGTCATATTTTTCAGTATTTATGGTTTGTTTAAATTAATTTTTTCAACCTTCCAGACTAATGGGTGTCTATTTTGGGAAAATAAAATGGCTTCCTCCTCATCCTTCCTTACTACTAAAATGGCTCCAAAACTAGTGATCTTTAAATTTCAAGGTGCTTTAGTGAAATCACATTTCCAAGATGCTTATTCAAAGATCTAAGAGACTAAACTAGGAAATATTCACTGGAACACATTATTTGTCCTATGCAACAAAAAAAATGATAGGCCCCCAATGGTGCTACACTTATAAGATTAGGGTTAGTAAATGTAGCTTCACATCTAGTTTTAGTGCAATCTTCTAAGTTGGTTATGGCATTGGCAGAGAATTATGTTTCAAAGGAAAGAGTGGTAAAAGAAATAATAGGAGAGATCATTCTAGATTTGAGGCCTCAGAATATAGAGAAATTTTTCCATCTTTTGAGGGTAGATTAGTACATTAGGTTGACATACCATCAAGTAGAAAGGTGGTATAGAGAGCATGAACAAGATGCCCCAAAAAAATTTCACTCTTCGTATCTCATTGATAGGATTCCTCTTGGGAAAAAAGTGAGGAAAGTAGATATGATAAGAGGTTATATGAAAGATTATATCAAACATTCCATAGTATGCCTAAGTAGAAGGGATTACCAGAAGTAGGACACTTAAATCTATGGATGGTACACTTCATTGACACCATTAGAATGACAAAGATGCCAATTGACTAGGCCTCAATTCTTAGTGAGAGTTTAGATGAATAACTGGTGGTGGTCAAAAATGACCAAAGGTTCTATATGACATCTTATTTGGTATATTTGTTAAAAGTATGAGATGAGTATGATAGGAGAAATGAAATTCATCCTATGTTTGTAAATTGTGTAAAACAATGATGGTATTTTCATTTCACAAGCTAAGTTCTTGAAAGAATTGTTGAAGATATTTGGATTGGAAAATTGTAAGCATGTTGGTACACCTATGATAATTGGTCACAAGTTATCTAGCAGGGATGAGAAATGTATAGTTGAAAAGAATAAGTACATATCCATGATTGGAGGTTTGTAGTATCTAACTCACACCAGACCAAATATAGCAAATGTAGTTGGGATTGTAGCTAGATTTCAAGTTGATCCTAAGGAGTTCATTATGTAGCAGTAAATAAGATATTCAAATATTTGAAGGGTACATCTTATTATGGGATATGGTATGATAGATCAAGTGATTTCACTCTATGTGATTAGACTGATGTAGATTGGGCAGGCAGTATGGATGATAGAAAGGTCACTAGTAGTGGAGCATTTTTTCTTGGAGGCGGATTAGTTTCTTGGCTAAGAAAGAAACAAGATTGTATTTCATAGAGTATAGTTGAGGTAGAGTATGTAGTAGCAGAAAATAACTATAATCAAGTTATGTCGATGAAATATATGCTGAAGGACATCGGGATTGAGTTTGCAGAACCTGTTATCATATACTATGATAAGAAAAGTACTATAAGTATGTCTAAGAATCCTATTTTTCATTCTAAGACTAAGCATATATCTATTAAGTATCATGTCTTAAGAGAGAAGGCAATTGAAATTGAGATCATATTGGAGTATGTGAGTACTAAAGATTAGATTGCAGATATCTTTACAAAGCCCTTACCTAAAGATATATTTGAGTACTTGAGAGGTATGCTTGGGGTTATGCTCCTACCTACTTATGAGTTGATGATGTAGAGAGTGCATTAGTCCAATGGTACAAAGCACTAGTATTAGACTAGACAGAATGTTGATGCTTCTCATATGGGGGAGTATCTATGATGAACTGAGGCATTGAGGACTCTTGGTATTTGATATTTGGTATTTGGAATTGAATAGTGTCTTTTGACACTCAAGTTGGTTGTAGATTGAAGTAATAAATTGGCATAATGAGGCCTTTTTGATTGATGTCAATGGGGGAGAGAATGCAGGAAAAATATCTCCTAAGTATGTATGGGGGAGAGACAGTTACTAGGGAGATTTAAAATGATTCATGTAAGAATGAAGGAGGAATATCTTTATGGGGGGAATATGAAGCATGAAGGATTCTGATGTATGGTAAGTTTTTAAATCTAAACAACTTTTTCCAATCCTAAGAAGATGTAGAATAGAGCAGTGTTCTAGAGGTGTTCAAATTTGATTGATGAAGAGGATTTGAAAAGTTGATAGCAATAAAGTACTATTTGGTATTCTTGGAACCTAGATTTTTTTCATCTATATTGCAATCAATACTAAAGGGGGATATTATTAGCATGAATGTTGATGATGTTTATTTGGGAAAGTATCCTAAGAATTGGAAAGTATTGAAATTTTGCATCCTAATTGTGTTTTTCATTGATGTCAACATAGCAATAAATCTATAAAAACTGACAGAGTAGCAAACATAGATCTTTGTTGTATGGAAATGTTTTGATTGTCTGGTGATGCCTATTTATGGAAATGTTCTATAATATGCCTTGATGTTAAGGTTCATTGCACAACAAGAAAGTTGAAGATGTACACAAGTTATACCTAATTTATAGAGAGTAGTATAGAGACAGAGTACCTTAGAACTGGTTTCTAATGTTTGCATTATATCTTCTAATAAAGATATAATTTGGTAATGTGCAGTCAATAAATGACTTAAGATAGTTTGATGACAACATTAGTGGATGCACAAGCCCTAGTATCACACATGTAAAAAATTTTATAGACTATAAGCCAATAGTGCTATTATAATTAAGAATTAATTAATTATTTCATTATTATTAATTGGTAAAGCCTCAATGCTGACTCAAGGAATTATTTTGAAGATACGGTATAAAGGAAAGATGTTTTCCTTGATTAGAAATGAATTTTTAAGTGTATGTTCTATGATAAGTATGAAAAAGAGTAGAGTGTTTGGAGAATGTGAGTAAGTGATCCAAGTTATTATTGGATGTGAGAGTTGTGATCTGGTTACAAGATCAAAAGTCTAGTTGATAGGAAAAAGAAAGAGGAAGGAGTAATGCTATTCATTTATGTTATTCTAAAAGGAATAATACATAGATCATTTATATAGTGGGTTCATTAGTATTTCCATTGAATTTGTTTGGACAATGGGTTCATATTTCTTCCACAACTCCTAAATGGATTGGCACAACTCCTAACAGAGATTGATATGAATTGAATGTTGTTATAGAATCCTAATAGGGTCCATCCTCTAACAAGGAATATTTATATTAGTACATCCTCTTGTGGGTACCATCCCCATCAAGGTTTTCCCTCTGATCAAGGGTTTCCCTAGTTAACATATCTAGTGTTATTATGCATGAGTATCTTGTTGTGGTTTCTAATTATATTTCTCATATGGTTAAAGTTTAATAAGGTTGATAATTGTGATATTAGTTGGATAAATTATTCACCCCACCCTCTTTCAATTATATTCTAGCATATTTATTATATTTGGGAACCTTGATATCCCTAGGAAATAGGACCATAAAAAGACTCTTATTAAAAGGAAGAGCACATATTGATTCAACAAAAGAGACCTTGGGTTTTTCCTTGGAAACTTGTAGTTGTACGAGTTGATTTATGAGTTCTTGTATTTCCTTTCTCAAGATCTCAACTTTAGTGGGTTTGCATTTTTGGATTATTCTTTGCACATCAAAGTCTTGAGGGATTTTCCATTCCTTTACTATTATGTATTGAAAGTATTGATCCCCATTTTGTTCCAAGGATTTGAACACTATCCTTCAAGAGACCTCATCTTGTTGAAATATCATACGGTGTTTACTAGTGATTTTTTCACCGATCTCACTTTCATGATGTGATTGTGAATTTCTTGGTGGTGATGGGCATGCTCCTACATTTACTCTAGAAGTCCTAGGAGGTGTATTGTTTCTATTATTTTGACTGAGAGGGATGCTATCAAAAGGGATTTCTATAATAGCCTTGCCTATTTTCATCATTGCATGCATGAGAAACAAAATCAGCTTGATGATATGCTTTTTCTCTAGTGGCCATGTGTATGACCTCTTTGAGTCTTTCTTTTTCCATGTGGGCTTTTTCTTCTATGTGGTGTTTCCTCTCCTTAGGATGTATGGCAAGTGACTTATTTTCTTTACCCCTAGGTGTATCAAATGGATTCACAATGCTATTGAGATATTTATTCCAAGTATTAGCTTCTTGTGGTTTATCAAAGATAAGATCTTCCACACAAGGTTGTCCATGAGGGCACCTAGTTAGAGTTTCCAATTGTTTGAAGGTGAAAGAAGGACGACTACCTTTACCAAATTGGAACTTAGTTGTGACCGGCATGTAAGGGTATGTCTTCATTTAATAGGATGAGAAAAACATTTCATGTTTGAATCTGGTAGGGTCAAGAACAATCACTTGTCAAAGATAGAATAAGTGAGTGGCTTGTCAAGAGTGCTCAAGAATTTACAACACTAATGACTTGAGGTAAGAGAGTGAGAAATACACTTGATAGAAAGTAACTAGCATAGAAAGGTAACTAGATTTTTACAAGTGACCATTAGTGGCATTTTATATAGGTTAAATATGATAAACTAAGCCCATATTTTCAACTTTGAGCAATGCCTAACATGTATATTTTTTACTAGATTCAGGTAGGATGAAGTGATGACACCCATAAATCAACTAGGACACAAATTTAACTTTTTTTTACAAGTAGTAAAAACTAGGCAATACTTTTTAGAGAATTAGGTGATATTAGGACAACAAAATGTAGCATACGATATACTTCATGGTAGTTGGGTGATGCTTTTCTTCTAGATGATAGATTTCCTTAAGGCATGCAATAAAATTCACTAGTGTTAGGTGATAGAGTTTATGATAGGCAAGTGATACATTTTTAGTATGAAATTTGGTACGATATTTCTCAAAATAAGCGATAAAGGGGTAGTGAACTATGAAAAATGAAGTTTGGAGCTAAAAAAACTTATGTTTCAAGTTGATTGTTGAATGTTTTCAGACTAGAGTATTATGTAGATAGTAGAGGACCTCAGTTTTCATCAGAGAATAGCATGGTTTGCAAACAATAAGGGTGATTTACATCTCTCAAATAGTTTGAAAAGGGACAAAGCAACCTTGAAACACACAATTGTGATATCAAAACAAATCCCTACCAATGCTAACAAGATGTTTGATTTTCAAGAATGTTTACATGGGTCTAGAATATTCAAAAACACATACCAAGTAGATTTACCTAAGAGTCATGGTTCATTACTCAACAAATGGGACCACACTAGGTGTCCCTTCACCTCACACCAAGTGGTTGCATAGAAGAGATATTGATTTTTTCATGGAGATGTTATTAGTGTAACCAAGGGGACACAAATGGTGAGTGTAAAATCTTGGGGTGATCCAGGTAGCCCACTAGGATCAATCCTTGCACCAATATGTTGAGTGGAAAAATAAGGTGGTTTCTAACCTAGAGTGTTTAGATTGGGATTCCATTCATGGTATCCCTCTTGCACCCAATTATGGGACACCTTGCTTTGCAGAAAGCAATGGACTTCATGGTCACAAGAGGACCTTAAGCATTATTTCTTAGTATTTTCCTCATGGTCCCAATCCCACAAGTACTCACACTAAGAAAAGCAAGCACTATGTCTACTAAGGTTTTGTGTGCTTGATAGCCTTGATTTTATAGTGGGTCAGAATAGATAGGTTCGCTTGTCCCCACTTGGATCATTCCTCTTGATTTCTCAAGAGCAGGCCCTCTAAAATATTCTAGACTAAATCAGATTAGATCCACTCTTAGGAGTTAATATTTCAAATTCACCATAAGGGTAAAGAGAATACTCTCCTATCCTAGTTGTTTCTCCCAAACATGTCAAACAAGTTCAATTAACCCTCTTGCTTTTGAAATCTAAGGGTGGGTTAAGATTTCTAGTTCACCACAAGGATGAAGAGTGTACTTCCCTACCACCAAGAGACCCCAATCAAAATTCTTATGTACCTATGAAAAATAAACAATTAGTAGTATTTTCGTACACAAAAAAAAGGGAAACACAAGCACTTGTTTGGTTTTTATGCTTTTATGCAGCCCTACAAACAACTGCTAGTAGCCTTTTGCATTTGAAGCTTTGACATGCATTCTTTTAAGAAAAAATTTCAAGCATTTAGGTAAAAACCTACAAACACAAATGTTACTCCAACAAAGGTAAGGTGAAAACCTGCAATAAACCTCTATCAGACAATAATGAATTTGAAAAACTAAAAAAGATGATTGTTAAATACCAAAAACTGATCAAATAATATGAATAACAACAAGTTTTAGGCTACATGAGATTTTTATGGTGACATAATATTGTAAAATACTTTTCAATAGAAGGCTACAATACTTCTACTTTGTATGATACTTCACACTATACCTGAGCAATGTATTCTTGTATACTAGTGTGATAGAGCTTTGTATGGGCACATGATACTTTTACTAGAAAAGTATCACATGATAGTCATGAGTGAAAAAAATAAAAAGACTAGACAATAAGCAAAAAATGCAAGAAAAAGTGTAGATTAAAAGGTAAAACCAAAATGTTCTACCCCATAATGGGCACCAAAAATATACACTAAGAATGTGCACTCCTCTAAACCCTTCTATCCAAGATATCCCATGAATTTGAACACTTGAATGTCTTCTTAGAGCTCCCTATCCATGGAGTTCAAAGATGTGTGTTTGTGCATATGACAAGCTCTCAATGGAGCCTTAGAGACACATCCCTTGATAGTAAACCATGCAATGGGAGCTTCCTTAGACAAGAAAAAGAATGTAAGTGTCCAAAAGGAGTCCTCAAGTATGCAATGCAAGTGTGATCCATGCTATAATGAGATGTAAGAATGTAACTATGATAAAAAATGATATTGTTACCAAGCCATGCTAATTAAACTAGGTGATTTAAGCTATTACAAAAGGAACTAAACTACTTGTAAATGAATCTAAGCTAGTATGAGAATGGTGATGAGAGAATTTATACAAGAAATAAAAAAGTTCTTCATAAAGCTCTATGAAAATGTGTTAAGAAACTTGCAACATAACAATACTAAAAAAAAGATCCTTAGAGAAGGAGAGAGCTCTCTCTTTTAAAGTTAGATAGATGGTTGAGATCAAGATCAAGGAATGGATAATCAAGGGTGGGGGTTGAATTTTGGCATGATTCATGTGTAAGAGAAATTCAACCAATGAAAAGGAGTTGACTTTTCATGTGAGGAAAAAACCTTTTCTTTTAATTTATAAATAGAAAAAGGACCTTATGTATGCACAATGAGTGGGTTAGAAGAAAGGGGTATTTTATTTAAGTAAAAGGGGACATGTTGTTTTAATCAAATGTGGACTTATGATAATATAGTTAAACTATAGGTTAAAATTAAATTAATTAATTTTAAGCAATTTGGCCTAGGTGAATGAATTAATAATTTAGCCAAAATGTTGAGAAGGGAGCTAATAGTTTAGATGACCATTTTTAGGCAATTAGAATAGTAAGGTGGTATTATATTACATAAAGGATATCTTTTATCAAGAACTGAAGTGCTAACCAAATGATCGGGTGCTGAACTTTTTAACAGGTGTTTCAGGGTTTAAATCTCTTAACAGGGTAGCTTGCACATGCTTATGTAAAATCTCCTAATAGATTACTCACTTCATTGTGATATAAAAATCCTTTAACCAAGGTAGAACCTAGTAGATCTTTTATCCTTTAACAAGGTAGATCCCTCACATGGTAGATCATTAGAAGTGATCAAATCATTGTAACCTTAATGTGCGCAACTTTATTGTTGTAGTAGTGGAGATTTTGTGGGTGTTATCCCACTATAGTTTTACCTTCACCTTGGAGGGTTTCTATGTTACCAAATCTATGTGTTATTGTGTTATTTGTTTTTATATTTACATTCATGAAGTTAGAAGGTAGATCTCATATTATGTTGATATGAATAGTTATATTGATATGAGATTAATTTTTTAATTAGGGTTTTATGTGGTGATATCAAATATGTTTCATGTTGAAGTGAAAGAAATTTTATAGATCATGATTCAACCCCCTTCCACCCCTCCCTGCCCCCTCTTCTTAGTATCACTCTTTCCCTATTAGATTTCCTACACAAAACATGTTTGACCTCTAGTAAAAAATATTGTGAATTGGTTTTTGTGTTCATATAAGGTGACTTGAAACATAGGATAATTATGGTGGTTGGAGAGAAGGATACTTCAATTCTCCAATAGTAATAATATGTTTAGAGTTTTTTTAAGTCAATGGAAGCACACAGATTTGTCTAATAGATAAAATAAGGATGGGTTTGATGTTGTTGATCTTGGTACAATTTGTACAAAAGAAGAAGTGTAAGGTGAGGCCCATCCAAAGAGAAGAGAATTAAGTTGAGAAGAGTTAGATAACTTAACTAGATATGATTAGGCAAGAATAATGTTGTTTTAAATATCAACCCTTCTATTCTTCCCTAACCATTACAACGAGTGAAATCCCTTAACTGGGTAGATCCTAACATGTCCTTATTGCAAATCCTTCTACAAGGTGACACTTTAACTAGTGTTAAAAGTCCTTTGACAAGGTTAATCCTAATAGGATAAAACTCCTAACAAGGTTAAAGATAAATTCGCTAATGTGGTTACACCTACCAGTGTCTTTGTAAACTCCAAATAGGGTTAACATCCTAATGGGTTATACTTCAAAAGAGGACAATTTATTTGTGGGATACTAATCCCACCATAATTTTAATCCAATTTGGCTTCCTACATAACCAAAATCCTTCAGTCAAATGTGTGAATAATTTCTTGTAGACAATTCTTTTATTTGATGCATTATGTTGTTTATCATTAAGATGTTTTGAAGGTGAAAATTTGTTTGTTTGGATGATTACTAGTTCACCCACTTATTAGTAATATAATAACTTAGGACCAAAATACCCTTAGTTTTCAATGAAAAAGGACTATCCATCTTTAGATTCTTCACCTAGTTGCCACACTTTTCCTACCCAAAGAGAAAAAAAGATGAGAAAGGCCTAACCAAATTCTTCAACCAACTACCACATTATGTCTACCCAAGTATAATAAAAGAATAAAATATCCTAAACTATATATAAATAGCCTAAAAATGTTGAATAATTATTTTTCATCGGTAGTTAATAACTCCTTATTAGTTCGTTATCTAACCCTATTAATAATTTAATTGATAAAGGATACCGTGCATATTTCCAAATGTATTTCATTATTTTGATTTCTCTATAAACCTTTTCTATAAATAAAAGAGTGTGAAATTGGTAATACTATCATTATGGAATTACCAAATTGGATTCCTTGCATGGATCATACATGATAATGTCACTAACAAGACATTTATTTAATGCTTGATTCATTGCACATATCTAGCAGTGTGATTGATTTCATCAAGACTAAGTAGAGACATACAATAGTAAAACATTATCAACCATCCATGTGACCAGTTGTGATCAAAATTTATGGTTAGGGAGAGATAAGTATACAAATTTGACATGTTTATACATTCTAGAGACTTTCTATACAACTTCATGTACTTCATGGTTCCAACCTAAAAATCAATTTTACGTCATTGACTTAGGATCATCCAACTATTATAAATAATAAATATACAATTGTGTAGTGATGGTTGTTAGGTAAGTGTTTCTATGGCCATAATTATTTATACCACCTTTTAGGTAATAAATCAAGGCTATATTCTCTAAATATTTATGTGATGTATCATAGAAAGTTGTCTTTGTTACCTTAATTTCCATTTCACATGGGCCCATCGTGATGACTAATAACAACTTCAAGTGGCTATTAATAGAATGTCAATGCCAAAACATCCACATTTTAATTTTTAAGGGATTTAAAATTTCCAAAAAAAGGTTCCTTAAATAATGGAAGATTAGCTAGAAAATGTTTATAATTTTCAAATGATTGAATCAAAATTCACCCAATACATTATTATTCTCTCCTAAAATAATGAAAGTTTACCCAAAATTTTCTAAAATTTTCATACTATTAAAAAAGATGTCAATAGAAACTAATATATTTTCCTTTACAATTAAAATTTTTCACTAACCCAATTCCTCTTAAGTAATGAAAGATTCACTAGAATTTTAGACTTTACTTAGAGGGGTTTCTTAAATTTATCTTTGGTTATATATATTATGCTATGTATAGTGAAAGTTTCATTCTTTTAGATTCTATTAATTATTTAGTATTTTTTCTAGATTAAAACACTTTTCTCTCTTTGTATAATCTTGTTTAGGCAAAAAGAAACAAAAAACACAAGCTTGAGCTTAAAACTTCAATTTGTGTTCCCCATTTTTCTTGCCAACATTGATTTTATTTTTGAGACCTTAGTTAGGTTTTAAAAGGAATACTAAGGATATATGCAATTTCTAAAATTTAAATTAGTGAGGAAGGATCCTCACCTTAATACCGTAAACACATAACATAAATGAAGAAATAATAGCAAATACGAGATAAAAATATGGACTTTTTATTTTTATGACAAATGCATAATTATAGAATTCACAAGTACAATATGCTAACCCACATGGGCACCTTCATTACAATAATCTACGAGACTAAACTGTGAATATCACACAGAGTTGTCATAGAAAATGTTTGGGCCTTTCTTAAATAGGCAATTTTATTCCACCTAGGAAGGTTCTAGACATTAAAATATAATACCTAGGGCTGACAAACCCTAACAATACATATAGAGTCAACCAAATACATCTTTGACAATTATTTTAGAAATTTTAGGTAGCCCAACTTTGGAAGGCCATAACTCTTGAACCATTGCTTTGATTGTCTATTATAACCACTTTTCAAAAACACTCACTCCTAATCTACAAACTTAGAATTGTGCAAGAACCCTTCTGTCAAGTTTTCAGACCTCATCTAGGCACTCTAATGCCTTCAACAGTGAGCCTAAAGATTTTTCTCCTAAATTTTCCATTGAAAATCCATAATAATTTCTTTGATACTTAAGCCGGGGAAATCAGATTTTTATGGTAGGCTTATAATTCTGAAATGAACCTTCATATCAAAAATCAAAACATTCCAAGCTTGTATGAAAACTTATCAAAAATAGTAAGCTCCCAAAAATAGTAACCACTATATCTACTAGTCCTTATTAAAATAGAAAAAGACTAAAAAGAAAATATTTTTGGGTGATACAAGATTTCCCTCACACCTAGGATGCTCCTATATCAATTATATTTATAGTGTATCAAGTTCATATTTCCATCACCTTGGTGTCTACCTTGTGAGATGGAGTAAGAAACCAAGGAGATGGATAATGAAAAGAGGAGGAGTTCCTAAAGAATTTTTTGAAAATATGACTAATAGAACATACCTAATAACTAACATGGTGAAAGATAAAGGACTAATATAACAAATTGACCAAATCCTAAATTAAGAATGTTAATGACCAAATAACAAACTGAATCAACAAGAAAAGTGAACATGATTATCCCTAATGGGGAAGAAAAAAGACAATAAAATTTAAAAGAAAATAGAGACACCCTAAAAGATTAAGAATGTGGACAATGAAAGGGGTGAGTTAATAAATGAGGATCTTGTTGAGCATTCCAATGTTAGTGTTTCTAAAATGGTTAAAGAAAAAAAAAATAGAGAAGAAGAATGGATGACTTTGGAGAAATCAAATTTATAGTGGGGAAAAATACCATGAAGTTTAACCAATATGAAGCATAAAATAATTTACAATGGAATATCTTTAAAAAAATTGTTAGTAGATTATAATAGCACAAAGTCTCCATCCCTACCAAAAAACTATCAAAAAGAAAAAACATAAAGTGAAGCCTATCAAACCAATCAATCAAGTTAAATGAGAGATTTATCAAATTTCTTAAAACTATTATTAATATTGTATTTGGATATAAGAATTTTTATTTTTTCCGCAAAAGTGGACAAGCCACTGAAATATATATAAATAAAAACTAGTTCAAGAGCTCAATTGGGAAAGAACCACAAAGAAAACTCAGCATCATTGCAATATGTACAAGTGAAAATCATTGATATTTACAACATATTATATCGATGAGAAATTAAAAATTACAAAAAGTAGTAGTTTTCCCACCGAAAATCAAAATTCATCAAATTTTTACATTTTCAAAGCCAAGTCGAACAACAGGCATGGAGGACTCAAAGATCAACCAAAAATACCAATGTTTTAAAACATGCCTGATGTTGAAAAAATTAATACACAAAAAAGGTAAGCTTTATACTAAAATTC
This sequence comes from Cupressus sempervirens, assembly GCA_028749045.1. Taxonomy (NCBI): domain Eukaryota; kingdom Viridiplantae; phylum Streptophyta; class Pinopsida; order Cupressales; family Cupressaceae; genus Cupressus; species Cupressus sempervirens. Next base: position 628,662,124 of record CM053787.1, read on the forward strand.
TTCCATATCCTTGCAAGAAGCACCCTCAGCAGAAGTGGAAGGCATACTAGGTTATAGAGAATAACCCCAACCAAAATCCAAACATGGTAAAAGAGAAACCTCCTAGCCCAAACCCAAACCTTCAGTGATGACAATAGATTTACCATGGAAGAAGGCACACTCTAAACTGTAGCAACTAGGGTAGATCAAACACCTAGTTCACAAACAAACTAGTTTGGGGAGGCCGAAGGCTTCGTCATGTGAGTGGAAAATGCATGTGCATCAAATATTACTAAGCCCAAAATATCAAGCAATGCAAATGTAGTTTTCTTCACACCCTCAGCTAGCTGATGACCCAACACTTGTGCTATGACTTGGAAAGTCTATGTTAGGAACCGTGGGTTATGATTTTTGAAGGACTTTTGCAATTCCTCGAATGTTGCCATAACTTCATGTTATTGCATGAGAAGGGATCTTGGAAATAATCCACCCACTAGGGCATTTTTGGCCCATAAATCATAGCTTTGCATTGCCCATTTCAACTTATTATCAACCCAAAATTCTAGTCAAACCACTTTGATTGCAAAAAATTTCCAACTGCGATGTTGATTAGAGTAGGTCCATAGCATTGGACAAGAATATCGAGACCAAATTTGAAGGAAACAACATATGTCTTTAGGAGGTAGAGATAAAATCATCCCGAATAATGGTACAAATTGCACAATGAATAGAGTAAGAATGCACAATAAACATGACATCCAACACCACATCATCCAAGGAAGGAGAAAGTGCATCTTCTTCCAATGTCAGTTGAAGCTTAATTCTAAATTTTTTGGGGAGGATGTTTTGGTGATACTGTTAGAAGGGATCACATTTCATACAAGCATCATATGGGAACGACATCCTAAGACCAAGTGAAATGGCAGGCAGACAAAGCAAGAAGAAAAAATTAAGAAAAAGGATCCATTTATCACATATAGATAAATCCCTCATCACACGCTCAAAGGATATGAAGTACCTATTCCCATGTGATTAATAAAGAGAATGCCACCAAAATCAAAACCCAATTGCAATTCTGACTGACAAAGCACAAATTGACGCCCCCAAAATGGAGAATTTTCATATTGATCTTGCCATGTGCAAAACCATGTGGCCAAATTGAAGCAAAATTGTACTTAGGTGATGTCCGCAAGCATGACACTAAAAAGAATTAGGAAAAGTTACCATAACATTGCACATGCCAGAATGAGTTCAATAATTAATGATTGGTACTTAGTAATGGCTCATACTTAAGTTGCTAGGTTCAATAGAACTCGATGACAACTCATCACTCAGCTAAACTACCTGCTCGGTCATAACTGCCGCTCGCTATCATCACACTTCCTCTTGATATCCAAAAAGAACTCAGTCAATCTTACGATCACTTCCTGCCCAACAAAGCACTCAGTCATTACTGATCCAAGTCACTGAGAAAGTCACTTATAACCAAGATCACTCAATAAACATTATTCCCAATTTAACATAGCAAGGGCATTGCCCTATCTTGTTCAAAAAACACCCAAAAAAACCTTGATCAACACATTGTCACTTGATACCTAGTATAAACTTAGTTACCACTGATTCAAGTTCTACAACCCGATCAACACTAAGCCCAAACTCACTCGATAAGCACTATGCTTGAACTCACTTGGTAAGCACTATGCCTGAATAGCTCAATAAATACATCATCCTACCTAGCTCTACAATTATTGAAACTCAACAAGTATTGGATCATAGTAGGTGCTAAAGCTCGACAATAGTACTAGGGCTCAACAAAGATTAAGCATTCACCACCACTACAAATAGGGGGAGTAACCAACTACTTTTGACATTCCATAGTCTCATTAGAAACCAATTCCTACAAATCTTTATATTGCTCAATGAATGCAGAAGGTTGTACTATAAAAGTAGTGATCCCATTACAACCTAAATTAGAGAGATAGTCAGCAACTATGTTTTCCTCTCTATATGTGTGTGATAATGTAACCTCATGAAATTGTTTCCCTCTCTATAAGTTGTCAAGAAGATGATTGTCTCTTGATACAAGCTAAGATTATAAATTGGGAGTCACCTTCTATGTGTACATGATGAAAATTCCATTTCTTGGCAAGAATTAATCCTAAAAGAAATGACTGAGCCTCAACCATATTATTAGTCCCTATGGGTAGGGGTGCCATTGTAATTTTTAGTATTTTTCTAGTGCAATCTCTAATGCATTCTCCCAAGCCTAATTGGCCTAGATTGCCTCTAGATGCCCCATCAAATTTGAGCTTGACAAATCCAGACATAGGAGGTTGCCATTTAATTGTAGATCTATCTATACTTGTTTGTAATCTTGTAGATGTGCCAGATCTTAATGGAATAAATATTGATTTCCATTCCTAAACGATACCTCCATACCAAGAATCGATAACTGGATTAAATTTACAACTATTAACACTTGGATTGGTAACTTCTAAAATCAATTTTTCAATGGTTTGGAACACTGTATCTAGAGATGATGCTTCTTTTCTAAAAATCCTCTTATTTATTTCCCACCAAATTGCCCAAATTACTAATGCAGGAGCACATTTCCAAATCCCTACAAATAGGGCCTTGGGGTAAAGAACTGGCTAGGCCTAAAAGATGTACCAAATGGTATTTTGTAATGGAGTAGAGTAGCTTAATTTGTTTAAAATATTAGAGTAGTTTAATTTTGGATATAAGAATATTACCTTGAGGAATTACTTAATATAAAATTTAAAGGAACTAAGGAAATAAGAAATAGAAAAGGAAAAGTAGAATAAGTAATTTTTTGAAAATAATAATGTTCACTAGCTAATAAGATATTATTGATAATTAGAAATACAAAATAATGATATGAAGAGTTTAAGTCCTTCAACTAGGATCCATCCCCCATGTTGTCAAGAGAAAGGATTTCAATTAAGTGAGAAAATAAAACAATATATTGGGAATAGATTATTGGATAATAATATTTTAACATTAAGCTATCAAAAAATATGGGTAGAAAACATAATACCCACATAATACAAAGAATCAAAAAAGAGAAAACAAATATCCCAGCAATCCATAAAATGAAAATAAATAAGAAAGAAACCAAAATTAGATCGTCCATTAAACTACCATTGTTCAGAAGGGAAACTATATAAACCATAGAGAATATTTGTGTGTTATAATCACTTTTGGAAAGATAGGGTGTTTAAGAGGGCAATATTAAATTACTGGACTTTGTAGATTCTATGCAAAGTGACAGATTATGCTAGTATAGAAAGAATACCCCAAGAATAATAAAACTCAAAATTCAAGGGCTTCCTACAAAACATTCAATACTCTAGATATTTTTACAAATGTGTAATCAAAATGGGGGGACCTATTTCAAAAGTAAGATGAGCCCATTAAAACGTATAATAAGATATTTAAAGAAATATGTCAAAAACTAGAGGAACCTTTGATTGAACAACAAAAGATTGAATGATTACAATAATATATCAAGGTAACATCAAGGATGGAAGAGTTATTTACACTACTATGGCATGTTTCATAAAGGCCCAATGATGACATAGAGAGCATAAATATGGGGGAAGGGGGGGCAGGGAGGGTGGGCGGTGTGGTTCCTTGATAAATAAGAATTGGTAGCAGAAAATTTAACACTTTGTAAGAGTATCATGGAAAAAGAAGAAGAAAATAAATCTAAGGAAATATGGTGTTTAGACTACTTAAGAGGAAATATTAAAAATGAGCATCCTAAGGGCCAAGAAGTAATAGTTTCTCCTTTTATAGTATACAATTGATAAGCTCCTAAACCATGTTTAGTTGTGACCACATAAAGACCAGCCTAACTGGGCTTAAACTTACATTTTCTCTCATGATCTTATTCATTCCTTGATTTTTCTTAAGAACTCATTCACACATTTAGAGCTATTATAGTTTAATTTTATTGTTGTAATTATTTTTGGGTCTATTGTAATATATCTAAATATACTTATAGTACTTTTTTTGATGCTCATTTAGGTGGGAAATCTAATTTACATGTGCCACATGATACTCCTCATAGATGAGTTTTTTTAATGATGAATTTGTTGGGAAAATTTCAACTTCCATAAAAAAGATGATCAAAATGATATACAAGAGAATATTGATTGGAAAGGGTAGGTGTGTTTGGCATATTATTCTTGAACAATGTGATTGAGATGAAGATTCCAATCATATCTAGTTTCATTGACAATATTTTTGAGGAATTTAAGAAAGGTTTTGTTGATTGTGATGGTTTTACCATTACCTTTAGATTAATATGGGTAGATTACTAATGTTTTCTATGAAATGTATCATATATTTCTTTAACATGATGGTTTTTCAAATGGATACTACTATGAATGATGATGGTGGTCAGGATTCTATAACTATAAATGGTGTGGCACAGGATGAATTTATAAATCTAAACACCATTACTAAGAGTGAGGGGATTAGATGCCACAAATTGGTAAAATATTTTGTAGTGGTAATGATAAACTTATTCCCTCTAGAATATTGTGGTTATGTCTTTCCAACATGATTTAGTCCCTACTAGATAATGTCATGGAGTAGTTATTGGGTGCAGATCTTCTGACTTCACTTTTATTAAGTCTTCATCTTGTTGATAGAAGAGTCATCTCTTTAAATATTGACAAGCATAATGTTTCATTATAGGCCAATAGTATCCTACTTTAAGAAGCTTATTTACAAGAACAAGGTCATTGGTTGAGCACCACAAGCTCTAATGTGCACTTTTTTTAATATAATATTAGCTTCTACCAAGTTTACACATCGTGATAAAGAATAATGATAACCATAATTCTATAGATTATCTTGAAGAATGGGGTGAATTAATTCACCTAAAAGTGATTTTTTATAATTGTTTCAAAGATGTTGGAAATGATATTATCCTCTAGAGAGGTATAAATACCTTGTTACCAAGAGGATTTAGAACCAATAATTTCATACTCCATCTCAATATAAAACATCTCATAAGAAGGGATTATAATTTTCTCAACTATACATTCACATGTATAGATATCTAGAGACATACCCAAGAGGTACCCAACTTCATTGATTACATTTTATACCGTATTCTGATGCCTTGGGACTTGATAAAATCAAATACACTAGAAGTGTTTTTTCACATCATCAACAATGAAGTTGATAGGAAACAACTTATCATCATTGGTCTAAAAATTATTGTTAAGTTGATTAATGATAAATCAGGTATTTCAATAAAAATTTAACTGGGTGAGTTTCATTGGATTGTAATTTTCTAATAAAATTTATTAGGGTCTCATACTATGCTATGTTATTGGTGTGTGAATTTGGCATCTAAATTATTTTGAATTTTTTTTTCCTATAGGCGCTAACAAAGAGGATTATTGTACCAAATTTTCTATAATTATTTGACCCTTAACTACTTTCTTAACCATAACATCTTTGTCAAAATCACTTAACAATGTTACCCATTTAGCTATATAGGTACTGATTATATTATGATAGAAAAAGTTCAAGTTGATCTACTTGAGGTATGAGCTTGGCTTAGTTACTGGACACACAATGTCTAAGCCTTTGGGATAAAAATATGTGCTAGGAATTATTTTTCTATTCATATATAATGAATCTCATATTTTAATGGAGTGCACTTGGTGCGGTAAATGGATTGTTCTTTAATGTAGTAAATCACATGTTATTTGCAAGAAACACCTCCAATATAACTAGTATACAAAAAGTGTAAAGTGGATTTTATTTTCTTTGGTATAAGAGAAATGCTAATAATTAGGTTGGTCGAATATTCTTCAATCTTTTCAAAGCCATGTTGGCATGTAGAACCCCCCCTTGAAAGTTCCATATTTTTTTAGTATATGTTTGAATGGTTAGCCTGTATTACAAAGTTAAATAATAAATATTTGAATGGACTAGAGTTTTCCTTGTAGGCTTCTTATTTATTTAAAGGCCTTTCAAGGAGGAATTTCTATGATAGCCTTAAGATTGTAGGATCAACCCCCAAACCTCTTCTATATAGAATGAGTCCAATTAGCTTCTCATATGTAATACCAAACACTCACTTTTTGACATTAATTAAAAATCAAAAATATGATATAAGGTGGTTGATGTTATCCACCATGTTTCTTGTTACACCAAAATATTGTCCTATTAACTGGTAGAATATTTAGAATAACTGATTGGGGGGGGGCGAATTAGTTATCCAAGGTCTAAATGTACCAATTTAATAAATAAACACTTAAACAACTTCAAATCTTACCATTCCATTTCTCAGTCTCTACTATAAACAATTTGCAAAATTATCTAATTGTCCACTATTCTTAAATAATGGACTTGTAAAATGTAAATTTTAATAAATAAAACATCATAATAACATCCATAAAATTTTTGACACTAGGATTTAACATGGAAACCCAATTTGGGAAAGACCACTAGCAACATGTCACCAATTTTCACTCTTTTGAAGTGAGCCATGTTAAGATCCAATCCTATTAAAGGTTACAATACACATTGTTAAATGTGACCTTGTTAAAGGATTTAATCACCCTATTAAGAGTGGCCTTGTTAGAGGACTTTAGAACATCCCATTAGAATGCCACCCGGTTAAAGGATTTACATAGACTATTAAGTCAACCTTGACTAAAGGATTTAAAATGTTGTTCACAATGGTTAGAAAGTAACAATAGGTTTGATTTGTTAAGTAAAATTCACTTTGTATGTTCAGATCTCTATTTAACTCCTAATAATAATTCACTCTCTGGCCTTCATTATCATCGCAATCTCAAATTCTCTCGGAAACCCTTCAATAAATCACCCTTCACTTCTTCTCAACTTAATTAAGCCTTCTAATTAGATTCATTGGTAAATATCAATAATAACTTTAACTCTCTATAACTTCTTTACACCTTCACATCTTCTTTGCTCATACATAATTTTTTCCTATGTACCTCCTTAAAAAGGATTTTTTGATCTTTTGCCACTTAAACAACACCATAGATCTTATGGTTTGTGATTCAATCCATCAAATACAATGTATCTAATCTCCATTCTATTTATCTCTTCTTTTCTAGAAGCTTCTCCTTGAATTCATCTCTTAGGTCGATTACCTAATCCTCTCCTAGAATAAAATGATTTAACTCATCAATCCTTATCTTCAACACATTTTCCATATCCCAAGAAATCAACATAGTTGGATGGAAATTATGGTTCCTCAAAAAAAATTAAAATGATGTTCCTTGGCCAACACTAAGTTCTGACACTTAGTAATTATTGAGTTACTCAGTCACTATAAAATTTTTTGCTCGGCATCAACACTATCACTTGATTGATAATGATTCTCAGTCAGCACTAGATTTTCTCGACACTTATTGTGGCTCATTTGACACTAGCATCACTCAAAATTTTCATCAAATTTTCTTAGTATTTTACTCTATTACTCAGTCAAGCCTACACATTTGATTTATCTTGGCTCACACTTCCAAGACTTGAACATTATTGTCTTCTCTTGCAATATGATTTAAACAATCATTTTATCTTGTCAAAATCTAACTAATCAAATGTCTATTTGTACTTTCCTCTTCATAACTCAACCTTTCCTCTAGATTCTTTTGTTATGAACAACTTCTCAAAGCCTCGTCATCAATAAAATAGATATGAAATTTAGATCATATAGTAAATTATATCACCAATAGATTTGACATCTATGACAACACAACAATTGTTCCAATTGTAGTTTACAACAATCTCCTTCTTTAGCATTGATGAAAAAACCTCTAAAAATATTGTAGGAATACTTCAACTTACCATACAAGCCAAAATTTGTAAAAGCTTTATTTAAGACTCTCAATGTATCAGATCTTTATTAATATCCTTAGTTTTATTGTGATGGATATCTCTGAAATGGAAACACTTCTTAAAATTTTATGATATCCCTCTAATTAATCACTCCCTCTTACTTAACATGTCTCTTCCAACATCCACTTTTTCCCTCTGGGATATTCTCTCACACTATATTAATATTTCCATTAGCTTTCATGAATAATCTCTCCCTCTTTGATGTTCTATGCAATATGCAATCTCTCCCTCTTTGACAACAATGCCAAAGACACTATCTATTTCTCATACATCTTGATTATGTAGATAATTGCATGCTAGGTCTAAATTCTTCATATGACTAATATTTCATATTTTTCTTCTTATTCACTACTACCTTAGGCAACTGCTAAAGTAGAACTATTAGCATCGATGTGTAAGATTGTTTGATCAAAACTTTTTATTCAATACTTCTATGTATCTTAAGTATCTTTGTCTAGGGTAATCACCCCCAGTTTACCTCTAAGATATCCATGAACATCCTTAGGTAAACCTTTAGCAAATATGTCAGCAATTTTCTCTTTTTTGTTCACATATTCCAATTTCACTTCTTTGTCTTGAACTAGCTCTCTTAAGTAATGTTACTTGATAGGAATGTGCTTTGTCTTTGTGTGCATAACAAGATTATTTGATATGTTAATAGAACTTATGCTATCATAATAGATAACCACTAAATCAATAATATATTACTTCATACCTTTAAATAATTGTTTAATCCAAATGATATTTCAACAATTTTGCTACTACTACCACATACTTAGCTTCAACTATTGATTGGGAAATGCAATTTTTCTTCTTGCTTGTCCATGAAATTAGTCTCTTTCCTAGAAATAATGCACCACCACTTATGCCCTTTCATGTCATCAACATTTCCTTCCCAATCAAAGTCGCTAAATACCTTTAGTTCAAACTTATCATTCCTCTTGTAATACAATCCATAGTCATATTTTACTTTTAGATATCTTAGTATTATTTTTACTTCCATCGTATGATTTTCCTTAGGACTTGTTGAAAATATAGCAGCTATCCCAATAGATAACGCAATATCTAGTCAACTATGAACAATATATTGTAGCTTAGAATTGTCCATCCCCAAGAAAATAAATATCTCCGTGATATATTTGGATTGAGTAATGAAGATACCTTGCTTCATTTGATATACTTGTAAACCAACAAAGAATTTGATCTCACCAAACATTCACATTTAAAATTCCTTCTTCATTTCATCAGCAAAAGTTTTGCATAATGCTTCTTTTCCTCCAGATATGATATAATAAAAAAAAAATCAGATAACAATAACTCATTGTTCTTTTCAATCTTCAAATATAGATTGTTACTATCATTTGTCCTTACAAAACCAATCTTCACCAAATTATGCAGTCTTTCATACCATGCTCTAGGGGCTTGTTTCAAACCATATAAATCTTTGTGAAACTTGTAGACCATGTTCTTCTTGTTAGGGTTCACAAATCTTTCAAGATGCTTAATGTATACTTCTTCCATTATTCCATTCAAAAATGAATATTTGACATCCATTTTTATATATCTTGAATCCTTTATAAGAAGAATATGAAAGCAATGTTCTGACTCCTTCTAATATTGTTACAAGGGAAAATGCTTCTACATAGTCAACACCTTCCTCTTGTGCATATCCTTTTCATACCAATATTTCCTTGTTCCTTAAGACTTCACCTTTCTCATTTAGCTTGTTCCTGAATACCCACTTTGTTCCAATAACATTTTTGTCTTTAGGTTTGGGTACTAGAGACCATATTTTGTTCTTTTCAATCTGTTTAATTTCTTCATTCATAGCTTGTATCCAATCTTCATTCTCCAAAGCATCTTTCATAGATTTGGGCTACAACTCATAAAGTAAGCATTTATCACTTTTAAGAATTTTCCTTTTCATAACATTAGACTCTTTATCTCCAATTATTTTTCAAATGCATGGTGTCTTCTAACACAGGCTCTTTTCTTCTTTGTTCTTCAATAAGTTCAACTTGAAAAATAATTTCAAGCTCATTATCTCTCACTTGTTTAGGTTTTGGTTCAAGTTCTGCATGCTTGACATTGCCTTCCTATTTTTTGGCTTCCTCTATTTGTGACTAAGCATCATTTGTCTATTTCTTGGCACCCACAATCTATTACTTGGCAACTAGTTGTTGCAACTCATCATTCCCAGATTGTTGAGGATATATAGCTTTAATTTCTTATTCAAGTGGAGTTCCTGGAGAACTATCATTCACAAATACAAATGAACTATAATCTTCATGTTTTTTCTTACATTCAACTTCACTTTTATTTGTATATTTATCAACTATCACATTTGCACTTTCCACAACTTTGTTAGTGTTAGATTTCAAACACTTATAAACTTTTCTCTAGGAATATACCTTCATCACTTTTAGCATCAATTTTTCCATTCCTATTGTCTTTAAGTATGTAACATTTTCTTCCAAAAACTTTGAAATATTTCACATTAGGTGCCTATCCATACCACAATTCAAAAGGTGTAGTAGTTTTATCTTTCTTGACTTGCACTCTATTCAAAGTATAAATAGTTGTACTTAGAACTTCTCTCTAGAATTTCAATAACATGTTCTTCTTCATCATCAATATTCTAGCACAATCCATAATTGATCTATTCCTTCTTTTAGCTATTCCATTCTGAGGAGGGGTCCTAGGTGTAGACATCTATCTTTTGATTCCACTACCATTGTAGAATATGTTGAGCTAATTAGAAATGAATTCACCACCTCTGTCAGATATCAAACACTTTAGACTCTTCCCTATCTCATTTTCAAATCTCACCAAATAACACTTAAATACCTAAAAAGTGTTAGATTTTTCTTTAAGCAACACCATAGTCATCATTCTATAATAGTCACTAAAAAATAGAATGAAATATGTATCTCCATGGTAGCTTTGAACTCCAATAGGTCTACATAAGTCAGTATGAACCAATTCCTAAATTTCATCAAATGAATATGTTTTTCTCTTCAAACTAGACTTTGTCATTTTTCCCAATTGACATTGTTTACACATAGCATTGTTAGGTTTCTTCAGTTTTGGAAAACCTCTTACTCTTTTTATTTTACTAATGCTAACCAAATTATCAAAATTTGCATGACATAACCTCTTGTGCCATAACCAAATATCTTCATATTGTGCAAACTAACATGTCTCATTAGATAAATCTAGATAAAAACAAGTTACCTCTTGTTTGATCACCACTTCCAATTAGTTTACCATCAACATCAAATATTTTGGCCTTTCTATGATGAAATTCAACTCTATAACCTTATTTGTTTAACTATGAAACACTCAACAGATTATAGTTAAGTCCTTCAACCCAATAAACATTGTCACATTTGATTTTATCAGTTAGTTGAATTGTCCATTTACCTTTCACAAGATATGGAACATCAGTACCAAATTTTACACAGCTACCCTTGCATGGTCCAATGTCCTCAAATTTACTTCTATCACAATTCATGTGATTAGAGAAACCACTACCAATTATCCATCTATCACTTTTGTTCACATAAGAAATTAAGGAAATTTTCACATCTTCATCATTTTCTTCTTTCATAGCAACATAAACTACCTCTTCATCATTACTTTCAGAATTAGTATCAGTTTTTTCTTCACCAATATAATAAGATTTTTTACCTTTGTCCTTGTAGTCCTTGTTCTTCTTGAAGTATTGGCTATCTCTTCTTCCTTTGTACTTGATCTCCTTTCTTTCATCATTTTCCTCTTTGTTAGGACACCTTGTAGCAATATGACCAACCTTGTTGCATTACAAATAGATTATGAAAAGTTTACCATTTTATTTCTCTTTGCCTCTTCCAAATCTCCTAGCTATCAGTGCCTCAAGTTCATCAAGTTCATCATTAGAAGTATCACTATCATATTTCACATGTTTTCCTTTTTCTTTCTTGCTAAGAATGAGTTGTGATTTAAATGCATATTCAATAGTAGTAGAACTATAATTATCAAAATTAGGCATCTTAAAAGCATTGAGCCTACCAATTACACCTTCTAGAGTTAGGTCATTATGTAGTGGACATCTTAGTTCTTGTATTTTAGAAACCCTAATAGCATAAATAGAAAGTAGAGTTCTCAATGCCATGTTGATTATTATTTCATCTTCAATCTTTCCATTGGCTCCTTTAATAGCATTGACAACTTCTTTGATTCTTCATTTCATCAAACTTACCTCTCATACTTTCTAATTTGTCTCTCAAGAAATTATCATCTCCTCCATAGACGGTCTTTAATTTATCCTACATTTCCTTTGAATTCTTGCACTCCTTCAGGTTATCAAACTCAACATAGCTTAGGGATGAAGCAATCTACAATATTGACCGATTATGTTCCTTCTTTTCTTTTAGTTGTTGATCAATCAGAGGGATTGTTGTTATTTCCACATATGCACTCTCCATAAAATCCAATGCAACATCACCAATACTAGCTATATGTAGCCTTGTCAACTTCTACCATGCAATAAAATTTTCTTTGTTCAACTTTAGTACCTCTCTTTTGTATGCCATGATCTTTAGTTTTTAGTACCTTCAAACTTCTCTCTATAAGCACCAATGCTCTAATACCAATTTTTAGAATTAAAATAAATGAGAGGGGGATTGAATCAATTATCCAAGGTCTAGATGTACTAATTGACCAAATAAACACTTAAACAACTTCAGATCCTATCATTCGATTGCTCAATCTCTACTATAAACTATTTGCAATTTGCAACATTAGCTAGTTGTCCACTATTCTAAAATAACAGACTTGTAAAATGTAAACCTTAATAAGTAAAATAGCATAATAACATCCACACAATTTTTGATACTAGGATTTAATGTGGAAACCCAATTTGGTAAAAACCACCATCAACATGTCACCAATTTCACTCTTCTGAAGTGAGCCTTGTTAAGAACAAACCCTGTTAAAGGTTACAATATAGACTGTTAAATGTAACCTTATTAAAGGATTTAATCACCCTATTAGGATTGTCCTTGTTAGAGGACTTTAGAACATTCCATTATAATGTCACCTAGTTAAAGGATTTACATAGACTATTAAGTCCTTGTGATTGTTAAGACAACCTCAATTAAAGGATTTCAAATACTGTTCACAATGGTTAGAAAGTAACAACAGGTTTGATTTGTTAAGTACCACTCACTTTACATGTTCAAATCTTTATTTTTCTCCTAATAATGATTCACTCTCTAGCTTCCATTGTCATCTCAATCTCAAATTTTCTTGACAACCCTTCAAGCAATCACCCTTTACTTCTTCTCAACTCAATTAAGCCTTCTGCTTCGATTCGCTAGTCAACAACATTAGTAACAACTCCAATTCTCTAGAACTTCTTCACACGCACACAACTTCTCTACTCATATAGAAAGTTCACCTTTGTACCTCCTTAAATAGGTAGTTCTAATATTTTCCTACTAAAAATACACCATAGATCTTAGGGTTCACAATTCAATCCATAAGATACAATGTATCTAATCGTCATTATATTTATATCTTATTTTCTTGAAACTTCTCCTTAAATTCATCTCTTAGGTTGATTACCTAATCCTCTCTTGGAATCAAATGATCCAACTCGTCAATTCTTATCTTCAACACATTTTCCATATCCCAAGAAATCAACTTAGTTAGCTGGAAATTATGATTCCTTGCAAATAGTTAAAATGATTCATTGTATTTTCTAGGCAGATTGTGTTACAATTTTTTGCATCAACGTTTCAGATCACACTCTGTGATCCATCATCAAGATGAGAGAGCTAAAGGAGAAACATAGTAAGATTGTAGACCTATTGTGGACAAAAGGAGGAAGAAGAAGGGGGGGGGTGGGGGTGTGGGTGCACAATAGTCAAGAAAAGTTTGAGGTTCAATAATCAAGTAAATATGGGGATGGAGAGCAAGTGGAGGGACAAAAATATATATTAAAAATTAATATATCTAAATAAGAGGAAACAAAAGAAAGAAATAAGAACAAACTTACTAATCAAAACATATATATATATATATATCTGTGTGTACATATATATGTATATATATTTATATATGTACATATATATACATAAATCTATGTCTGTATATATAAACATATATATATATGTATATATATTATATATCTATATGTATATATATTATATATCTATATGTACATATATATACGTATATCTATGTTTGGATATATGTATATGTACATATACATAAATAAAATAAAAACAATAAATATATATAATAATATATATAAAATAAATAAATAAAATTATTTATTTATTTATTCATTAAATAAAAATTAAATTATATAAATATATATATATATATAATACTAATACTACTACTACTAATAATAATAAATAAATAATAAGGATGCCATTATGGGTTCACATATGAACACAAATGAGGGATTTTTAATTAGAAGTGCTTGTGTGTTTGTGTACCTAAAAAGGACACACTAGGCAAACACAAAACAACAATAAACTAAGAACTATAAAAACACTAGAGGAGGTAAATGTTGTTGTTTCACAACACACACCCCATTTTGCCTAGAAATGGGGACCCCCTAATTTATTTTGACTTTTTGGATCCCTCGTCTGGTGTTTGAGTCTTTTTTAGGGTTTTTGGTCAAGTACAAGTTCTAACTAGAAAACCAAGAAATTGAAAAATAGAGTTTGGAGGAAGAAGATACACCAGCACACCTCAACTAGTATGCTAGTGTGCCAAATTTAAAAAGGGAGAGGTATTTCCCCTTCGGTGATGCCCAGATGTACACCTACCCAACACTAAAGGTATGTGGGGTCTATATAACTACCCCCCCACCTTCTCCTTCCTACTTCCTTCTCTTTGTCTCCTGAGCTTCATAGCATTGCAGCTATGCACCTTCAAAGGTGTCCATCACCCCCTTTATTGCTATAGAAAGAAACACAAACAAACATTAATAAAACCCATAAAAGGTGTGCATTAGCACACATCATGAGGTGTACTGATGCACTTTTTTTTTTGCAAAAACATTCAACAATACATGAAAAACCTTCAAAAATTTAAAAGACGGGTAGAATAAAGTGCACCTAATTAGGTGTGCTACTACACACCCTTAAGCATCTTAAACACTTCTTTGTATTGGAGGGAAACATTGGGTGCACATTATCACACCCCAGGAGATGTGCTAATGCACACCTATATGTTAAAATCTGAAAATTAAAAAGGCACACCTATTAGGTGTGCTCTTTTTTGCAAAAAAGGGTCACAAAGTCAAGTTGTTAGGATTTTGTCTGTTAAGTTTTTAGGGTTTTGGTTTGTGTCAGTGCTAGGGTGTAATTTATCAATTTTTCTTCGATTCCAAACTAATGGACATGATTTCAATGTAGATTCTATGGTGTCTTCATCATCCCCCCTTGCAGAAAAGATGGTTCCAAAGCCTGTAGTTTTCAAGTTTTAGGGTGTTATGACAAAATCATGATTCCAAGATGAGTACTTAGAGATCTGGGACATCGAGTTAGGTCACATAGATTTGGGTGCATTCCTAACACTGAGTAATAAACCAATAGAAAGGTCTTTAATGATATTGGAATTGATTTGATCAGGACTCATTAGTGCAACATCACACCCAGTGTTAGTGCAGTCGCCAGAGTTAATCATGATAGTAGTAGAGAATTATGTTCTCAAAGAAAGGGTCATCAAGAGCATAATTAGAGAGATCATCCTAGATCTCCAACCCAAAAATATAGAGAAGGTATTCCATCTTCCAAGGGTAGATCAATTTATTAGATTGACTTATCACCAAGATGAGAGATGGTATAGGGAACATGTGGAGGAAGCCTTTGAAATCATACAATCATCATACCTCATTGAGAAGAGTCCTCTAGCATGAAAAGAAGGCAAGGTAGATATGAGAAGGGGATACATGAAAGAGGAAATTGGATATTTGATCATATTATGGAGTAGAGTTATGGGTTTTCCAACATCATGACATTTGAACATTTGGATGGTGCATTTTATTGAGACCATCAAGATAATGAAGATGCCACTTGATTGAGCCTCCATTCTTAGCAAGAACTTGGGAGAACAGTTGGTGGTAGTAAAGACTATCAAAAGGTTTTACATGACATCATACTTGGTGTACTTGTTAGCTACAAGGGTGACAAATTACCTTGGGCTCTATAAGAAGGGTAGCATGTAGGATGCAAAAACATGGCCTTACATTGTATATCCTCAATTGGTAAAGAAGAAGCTTTTAGAGAAAAGCAAGGAATATAGGATTTTAAATGATGCTTTCATATTCATGCTAATCTAGTTTATAGAGGGAGATTATGCAAAGAGGATGTTAGAGGACATAGCTACTAAGATTTTAGAGATTGAGGCTTATTATATTCAATATCAAACATTTACATAATTGAGGGTAGTGGGTACAACTCTCAACCCTAAGAAACTCCCTAGCTATCCCTGTGACAGACTTATTTTCCTAGAAATTTCTTGATAACTCTTGTCTACATATAAAAGAGTTAGAAAGCAACACAAAATATGTTGGATGTGGCGTATGACAATAGGACCTTTCAGGGTGGATCAGAGGCAATATATTCCATCTTTTGAGTGTGAATGAGATCAGTATCCCTTGGATGAGTATAATTCCCCTTAGCCCTATTTTTTGATAACATTAGGAGAGTGCAATACTTAGCGAGTAAAACATTTCAGCATGAAGATGCCCTTGAAGATCACTAGATGAATGCAACAGATGACTATGATGTCTGTATAAGGGACTATTGTAGGATGACTCTATATCTAGTAGAGAGTGCTTTGAAGATCAATATTCCATTGAAGATTGTGCAACAAGATACAAAAGATCTTCTTAAACCATTATTTAATAGGGATAAGATTGGTGGTAGACCTATAATGAATGTCAATATTGACAAAGAAAAGAACTCAGACATTAATCATAGGGCAAGACACATCATCAAATTGATAAACAATTGGATCAAGAGACCGTTCAAACTTGATCCAATTTCTAAAATAGTGATCTTCCATGCTCAAGCTTGCCCAGCTAAAGGTTGAAGAGAAAAGGTCACAATGCCTACATTCATAGCCCAGTCACTAGTAAGACCAAAAATGGTGCACCATCTTGATAGACTAGTTTGGTATTATTAGGCTCTGAAAGGTAAAGGTAAAGGCAAAAGGAAGAGGAATTCTCCTCAACAAGCCAAGCCAAAAGAGGGAGAAATTCAGGCACCTACATAGGCTAGAGAGGAAAATGTACAAGGGCCAAAGAATGTTGAAGTTTCACAAGCCACAAAGGGTCCCCAAGTGCCACCAGTTGAACAAGGCCAAGGGGAAGTAGAAATTGAAGTACAAGAGGTATCTCTGCCTCAACAAAAATAACAAGGCTCCCCCTCCATGCCTAAAAGAAGAAAGATCAAGACTCTGATAAAGAGAAGGGAAAAGCGTAATAGGAGAGTGATCCCTTTCCCATCAATCCCTAAAGAAGTGGAAGAAGAGGATGATGAGGATGAAGAGGATAATCTACCTTTAAACTGAATGACTCAACTCACAAGAGCTATAGAGTCAGAAAGGAAAAAAAGCTCCACAATCACATCACCATCTATCCCTGAGGAACCCATCCAAACTACAACCTCAAAAGATGAAATACAACAGTAGATAGATGGGCAAGATGTGGAAGGAACTGATGTCTTTAGATGTTAGATTTTGATTTCATGCTCGTGGGTACCAAATTGGTCGAGGATAAGATAAGAGATACTCCAACCAATCAACCTCAATAGGAGGATTGGAGTTAGTAGCCACCTAAACCACAAGGACCTAAGGTAGCATTATCATCCCCAATACAAATCACATCTTATGTAGATAAGGGATCAGCTACCCCTCTTCCTCCAAGCACAGAAGAAGAACAAGTCCAAATAGAGCAAGAGGAAGAGCCACAAAAAAATCTACTGAAGAAGTGTTAGAAGAAGGGTAGAGAAGTGAACAACCTCAACAAACTTCCCAAGACACTGAGATAAGGACTGTGAACTTTGTGGACACAGAGACTCTCAATGAAAATCTTGTGCAAAAGGAAAGGACTCCAGCCTAGGAGATAAGGGAAAGGGCATAGCAGAGTAGACTCCTTCATCCTTGAAAGGAAAATCTCTATTAGAGAAAATTCCAAGGTGGATGAGAAAAGAAGTAATAAGAAATAAGAAACAAAAATTCACCACTGAGGAGGACGATAGAATGGAATTGATTGAAGTTCTAACAAAACCTAAGTCACCACCAAAGGATGCACAAGCATTAGCCTTTATCATGAGTGATCAGAGCTAGGACTTATTTTATCACATGGTTGTCCCTCTTCCACATTTAAATGTTGAAGAATTGACTCTACGGGAATATCAGATCAAGGAAGTCATGCTTGAGAAGCCTACCTTGGATACCCCTAAGCTAATGGTTACAATAGGAGCTTAGAACAAGAGAGGGCATAATTAATAACACTTTGATGATAAAATAAAATCCTAAAGGGATATTTAAGTAAAGTTGTTGGTCCCTTGAATCCCACAAACCCCGAGGAAACCTTGAATGTAGTAATTGAGAGAAGGGATCGAGGTGTAGTAAAGTTGGACCCATTTTTGAGTGCTTGTTAGCAATGGCAAGAAAGTTTTGAGGAAAAGGGTGTATAGTTCATTTAGGGAAATTTGAAGCTATTACACATCATGCAAGAAAATGTGGACATCCTAGTAGCCATTATGAATCAAGATTTTGGTCTAATGGATGAGATACATACTTGGGGCAAGGATTTGCAAGCATTATAGGCAATTAAAGGAAAAAGGTATCAAACGTTGATGGGTGTATATACAACTAAGGAGTTAGACAAGAATTATGATTGGATCAAAAAGATTGTGGATGGGAATAAAGTAATGGATACATTACATGCAAAGATTCACAAGCTAAAGGATCAAGCCCAAGAGCAAATTTTGGAAGTTGAGAAGCATTATAGTGATGCTTATCTAGATATTTTTGAGGATGATACATGGGAGAAGTCAATACCAGTAGAGGTGGTAGTAGAAAACTTTTAGAAAACTTTTGAAGAGGCTACTAATGATGATGACATTAGGCAAGCATTTAGAATAGAAGAGGCTTTACTAGAACTAGATGTAAAACATGGAGATTTTTCTATGACTCATATCAAGGTGGGGAACTACATGTAGAAAGTGAAAGATAAATATGAAGCCTTAGATTTTCTAGATGTGGCTCAAGTCACTAAGACCATCAAGACATTCAAGGGAAAATACCTAGACATAGTTCTAGTATAAAGGAGAACAAAACCCAAAAGCCAAAATTTCAATTTTGACACTTAGTGAAATTCTGCAATTTCTAGAACCTACTCTTGAGCTAAGTTACTACTCCAGCTACCCTACTATGCCAAGTGCATAGGTGTACTTTTTTAGTAGTTTTTTGAGAGATTTTGAAGAATTCAGAGGTGCACTAATAGTTAAGTGCCAGTTCTAAATTCAGAGCTTTCCATGCATCAGAAACACATTCTGACAGTAGTTTAACTCCTATGGATGGCTAGTGAAGATGGAGCTTCTATTTTTGCCACTTCCAATCACTTCTACATCATTTGAAGGCTTTCTCTTTCTTATTCTTTCATGCTTTCTTTGTTTTATAACATGTAAAGGCTCATGCATCCAATCAATGATATAAATATGGATGAAGTCCTACTAAACACCAGTTAGAAAGTCAGTTTGTACATAAATATATTTGTTTTATTAGTTTAGAAGCAAATGATTGTATAAAGATAGCTCTCACTCTCAACGCAAATTTAGGAGAAGATTTCTTATAAATTTAGGAGTGTAATATGTATTCTAGGCCACCATTATTTTGCAATAATATATTCTTTTGGTGCTCACATTTGGAGTATAGTGATTCTTGCCTAAGTGTATTATATTTTTTGGATGTATGTTCATGGAATGTAATTGAGCCAAAATTTTATTGTGATATTCTAGTTGTGCAATCTTTTAATTCTAGTGTTTTCTGTAGGTCTAAAAATTCCACTGACATACTTAGTTCAAGAAGAGATCATCATATTGTTCCTCCATAGATTTTCATCTTACATGAGCATACTTTTTGTGGCCTTGCAATTTGATGAAAAATGAAACATCTTATGGTTACTAAATTCTCATTGACAATTGCATCAGTGGAATTAAGGAAGCATTGCTCCTATTTTCATTGGTTACCTATCAATCTTTTCAAAAGCTTAACTCATAGATGTGTTATTTTCATAGCTTATGTTCATTAGGATTTACTTTCATGTTATTTTCTTAAATTTCTTATCACCTTACCTTTTTTATTTGCTTTACTAACCCCTCAATTAAAATAGGAATCCATATAGTTGCATTGTTAGATTGCATTCATCATAAAAACAAAAAAAATACAAAAAAATTTCCTGTTTGTGTGATTATTCTTTTGAGATAGCAAGCAGATCATACATCTTATCCAAATTGTTTCAAAACCAAAAAAGGCCTCCTCATGAACATACACATTTATTTTCAACTAAGCAGATTCTAGTAGGTTGCACGATCGCCCAAAACCTTGGATTTTATCCTCGGATTAACTTTTCAAGAGAGGAGTTTGAAAGGATTCTTACTGTTAAGCATTGTGCAAAATGATAGCTCAATAGAAGTGGCATTAGAAGAAGGGCCCATTAACATTTAGAATAGAAGAAAATTTTGAAAACTTCAAAATTTTGTATTTTCCACAAGTTAATAAAATTTTCCAAGTTTTCGAGCTTTCGAGCTATTGAGGTGCACCTTATTTGTGAGAAAGTGTACTTCTGTAGAGGTGTGTTTTTTCTAGAATTGATGCAAACTAGAGGATTCCAATCCATCATCCCCATTTCAGGGAGCTTTAATATCTTCACCAAGTGTACATGAGCTCCTCAAGCTTAGCCATTTTCATAAACCTCATAGTGAAAAATAAATCCCCCAAATTCTACCACTTCCATTCAACATTTTGTCATCTTCTTCCATTTTGGCTCCATAACAACTACCCAATGTTCCACCTAACCCTGCAATGGCCTTTTTTGCAAATGTTGTAGACTCACCAATCAATTTGATAGGTGTACTCAATGATCTTCCTAAGAATCCTAAGAAGTTTTGCACAAGGTTCATCTACAGAGAAATGCAAACTACTGAAGATCACATCAAGGTATTCAAAGAAATTTGCAACTGAATGTAGATTGCTAATGAGAATGTGGTTCTTCACTTATTCCTCTACTCTTTGTGGGAAGTTTCCTTTAATTGGTATGTTAATTTTCCACTAGGATGTATTAGGGACTGGGCTAATTTCAAAAAATTGTTCTTGGAACAATTCAAAACTTTCATCAATCCAACTATGATACATCAACAATTCATATCAACCAAAAAGGACCCAGCTAAGATGATTCCTCACTTCAACCACTTCTTTCACATGGCATACCACAAGTTGGAAATTCCATACACTATACTAGTTGAAACTACTATTCAAATTTATTTGAATTCTATGGACCATCTTATCACTATTTTTCTAAGAAGACTTCCTACAATAGATATCAACACATTGGAAAAAGTCTTTGCAAAAGCAATTACCTTCACAAAACAAACCAATCCTAATGGAGGAGGATCGATTCTTCTAGCTCAAGATATTACAAAAATGCCAACATATCCTGTTAGAGCACCTATGATGCCTAGTCAATTCATACCTATGAATCTAGTTCCTTTACAATAGGCACCCACTCTGCAAAACCCCACTTTAACATATCTAGCATATGAATCTCCAAAAGCCACTTTCTTTGAACAAAAGGCAGTAGCTTCCTCTAAGGCATTCAACAATTTTGCCTCCAAGTTTGGTCAAATGAAGAGTACCATGTTGCAAATGAAAAATGAGCTAACTTGCTTAAGGTTGTCACAAGGACAAAATAACAACTTCCAAAGAAACAATGTTGGTCCTTACAACAACAACAATTACAATTACAATTACAATAGGAATTTTGCTGGGAACAATGTTGGAAACAACAATGCTAGGAACAATAATGCAGGAAAAAATTTCAATCCTCTTGATCGTAACAACAACTTCCAAAGATAGAATAGATAATAGAACACTCGTCTAAACAATGGGAGCATTCCTGCAAATGACCACAACAATAATATTTAATATGTTGGTATCAATCAGTATGACAATGGTCAAAATACATCTAATAACAATGGTTCATACTATAATGGAAATCAAGACATGACTCAAAAGTCACAAGTGAATGACAATGTCCCTCCTATACAATTTAATGCTATGCTACTAGAATCTTATGATTTTGTGTATAACACATAGGTGGAAAAATTGGCCAGTGAAGAATTCTCTTTTCCATTCAATCAAGAATCTAATATTCAATAGGAAGATGTGTTTTCCTTTCACAGTGAAAATTGAAATACATACAATCTATGAACTCAAAAAGAACCTATGAAAGATCAAATTTCACCAATGTTACAACCAAATCCTTCTAATCTGAGAGCAAGTAATAAACTGGTACCAACCAAGCCACCCTATGGAGGACAACAAAATTAGAATCAAGGAAATGTGCCAAAAATCTTGAAAAATCCATCTTGGTCTATTGAAAATATAATGTGGTGGAAGATTTGAAATGAATAAAGGCCAACAAATCCATATTTGAAATGTTGCAGAACTCTCCTCATCAATGGGAAGCACTGATGAATATTCTTGATCATATAAAAGCACCCCATAACACGAATATTGTCCCTCAAAAGATAGTATCTCAACAAGTCAATCCTTCGAAGGCAATGCCTACTATGTTTAAGGACAAGGTTGAGGTACCCCTATTTCTTCTTATCATTAGGATATATGGGAAGAATATACATAATTTCCTAATTGATTTAGAAGCTTCTTGTAATGTCATTCTGCTATCTATAGCACAAAGGTTAGGATTCAATCCTCAACCCTCCAACCAAATAGTGGTACAATTGGATATAATAGAAGTGAAAGTCATTGATGTGTTGAAAGATGTTTAGATACAGTTGATGGTGGATCCGCAAATTTAAGACATCATAGATATACATGTGGTTGATATCCCAAAAACATATGAATTACTACTAAGAAGAGAATGGACCAAATGCCTAAGAGGATGGTTTTCTATAGATTTCACTTAGTTATGGTTACCATGGAAAGGGTTGAACAATCAAATCAAGATAGATGCAAAGCCAAAGTTAAAAATAATTATTATAGAATACAATGCCCCAAATGAGGTAGGATTCTTACAAATAGATTTGGCCTCCTACAAGGTGATGGATTTTGATACAACTTTGACCAAAATATCAAATAATCAAGATGTAGAATCCAAGATTTCAATCCTAAAGGATGAGATTGTAACACAATTCATAGAAAACATGATGGCTAATTTACAATATCTAGGAGAAGAATCTAACCCTAGTATCCTCCTTCTAGGATTTTGTTTATTGCATAAAGTGAGTCATTCAAAGTTTGAATGTTCATCTTTCCAAGAGGTAGTTGCCAAGGTATTGAAATAGATGATGAGACTAGAGAACAGTAATGGTCCAAAAGATGAACCCACAAAGGATCAAAATCCTACAAACATATCTGAATATGTGGAAATTTTTGAACAAGAAATTGAAGATCTAAATGCATCATATAGTGATCCCTCTTCAGATGGTGAGGGTTTGTCTTCTTCTCCACCCAGAATGATCAAAGTTCAAAGAAGAAGATAGTGTGTGAAAGGTCAAGGATGGACTTTGGTAGTCATCCATCCTAAACCCAAAATGGATGAAATTTTTAAATTGATAGGAGAAATTCAAGATAAAGAAGAAAAACATACACTTCCCATGTCAAGGAACGACAATGGAGAATCATCAAGTCCACCCTACAAAAGACTATAGTGGGTCCCCAAGAAACAATCCTTCTAGGCCCAAGTGAATGAAAATCTAAGGATGAATAAGCATAAGGTTAGGAAACCTAAAGAGGATCTGATCTAGACACTTCATTTCAATGGTTCCAAATGCAAATTAGGAGATAGCATAGGTATTGAGTTGGTCAACCCAAAAGGTAAGTCTTTCTACACCACATATCAATTAAAATTTAGATGTACTAATAATTTTGCAAAGCACAAAGAATTGGTCCAAGGACTCCTTTTTGCATTAGAGAAAAGAATCACAACTCTCATAGTTGAGGGGGATTCTTAGTTGGTTATAAGACAAGTGAAGTCAATATATTCTTGTAATGGTAAGAGGTTTCTTGCATACAGGAAGAGAGTATGGGATTTAATGGATGATTTTGAAGCTTTGAATATGAAATCTATTCTAAGAAAGAAAAATATGGTAGTAGATGCCCTCACTATTTCAACTAGCGCATTACAACCTATCAGAAGAATGTAATTGAAAAGGTTTTCTATTGAATTAGTCATTACTCCATCTATCCTTGATAACATCACAAACTTCCAAGTTTTTCAAGATGATCAACATATACTTGAATTTATCATGTGCAATGGCCACTTCAAATGGCAAGAAATTGATGACACCCTTGACAACAAAGTTGAAGTTGATGAGCTCAAAGATGAAGACAAGATCTTGAATTTGAAAACTAACACTATTTCTAAGGGAATGATTGAGTTGGAATGCATTTTTGATTGTGATGAATCAACACTTAATAGAAGAACAGTCCAAGAAAAAGGGATCAAAGAATATGATTGATACAATTTGGGTACAAATGAAGATCCTAGAATGGTAAGGATCAGAAAGGTGTGCAATGCACAAGAAAGGGAAGATGTGCTCAAATTAATTACAAAGTATAAGGATGTTACTATTTGGAGTTATGAAGAGCTAAAAATGTATGATCCTGAGATTATCATGCATGAAATTCCATTAAAACTTGATGCAAAGCCTTTCTGGCAAAGACAAAGGCATGTTAATCCCATAATTGAAGCACTAATAATGAAGGAAGTTGAGAAGTTGCTTGATTCCAATATCATCTTCCCCATTTTCCATTCTACATGGGTGACTAATTTGGTTCTTGTATAGAAAAAGACTAGAGAGATTCATCTTTGCGTGGATTTTTGTAATTTGAACCTCGTATCTCAAAAGGACAATTACCCTTTGCCTTCACTAGATGAAGTTCTACAAATTATTAATGGTTCAAAGATGATTTCTTTCTTGGATGAATATTTAGGATATAATCAAATCATGGTCGATGAAGAAGATAGGTTGAAGATAGCTTTCATGACTAAATGGGGGACTTTTACTTATAGAAGAATGCCTTTGGATTGATTAATGTAGGGGCTACATTTCAAAGAGCAATGGACAAAGCTTTTAAGGGATTGATAAATAAGTGTATATTCATCTACATGGATGATTTTCTTTTCTTTTCAAAGGACTGAAGCACTCATATTACTGATCTAAGACAGTTGTTCAATAGATGTCATAAATACAGCATATCCCTCAATCCCAAGAAATGATTGTTTGGAGTTACCAAAGGGAAGCTCCTAGGACATATCATCTCTAAAGATAAAATATCCATTGATACTAATAGAGTTGAAGTTATTCTATAGTTATTGCCTCCCCATAGTTGAAAATAATTAAAGTCTTTCTTTGGGAAGATAAACTTTGTCAAAAAATTCAAAAGTGGGTTTGCAGATATATTTCTTCCCCTTAATGATTTACTCAAAAAGGGACCTAAAATAGAATGGGTACCAGAGGTTAAGAAATCATTTGAGGATATCAAAGTGGCCATTTCCATGGCCCTAGTACTAGTAAGTCTAGACTACAAACTACCTTTCAAAATATACTCTTTTGCTTTAGAACATTCATGCGCGGGGATTCTTACATAGAAGAAGGAAAAGGAAGATGAAAGACCCATTGCTTTTATGAGTTTCCCTCTAAAAAATGCTGAGTTAAACTATTCTAACCTTGAAAAATAGTCTTTTTCTCTAATTAAAGTGGTAAACAAGTTCCATCATTACATATTAAGGAGTAAGGTGTATGCAATTGCGTTTGATCCAGTGGTTAAGACATTGTTGATGCAAAATGAACTTGGTGAAAGACAAGTGAAATGGATGGCAATCCTTCAAGAATTTGATTTAGAAATCCAACCCATGAAGTTAGTAAGAGGCCAAGTATTATCAAAAATGATAACACAAAACAAAATAGGAGATGAAAAGAAATTCTAGTTTGAGGGTGAAACAAATATGGATAATCAAAAAAGGATTGTAGTATCTCAAGTTGATATTGATCAGGGTATAATAATTGATGTCTGGTACTAGGATATTGTTTAATATATTTTACAAAATTAGTATCCTAGTTGGATAAATAGTTCACAATGTAGGGGACTGAAAATGAAATGCAAATCCTACATGTTGCATGATAGAAAGTTATACAAAAGGAACTATGAAGGGATTTACCTAAAATGCTTGAGACACTAGGAAGTAAAAGAAGTTTTGGAATAATTTCATAATAAGTATGGTAAAGGGCATGGTTTAGAAGAAGCAACTACTCATATGATTTCAAGATCAAGTTATTTTTGGCCCATGATATTCAAAGATACTTTAGCGCATGTGCTTACTTGTCATATTTGTTAGACTAGTGCTAATAGAGAAAGACACCCTACAATGCCATTACAACCAATGTTTGAGATACACCCCTTCATAAAGTGGGGGTTGGATTTTATAGGTCCAGTGAACCCACCATCGTCACTTAGACACACCTTTATTCTCATAGCTACTGATTATTGTGCATGTTGGACAAAAGTAGAGACATTCAAAAACTACACAGCTAAGGTGGTTATGGACTTCTTGGAAGAACACATTGTCTTTAGATTCAGGATGCCATTCTCCCTAGTGTGCGATAATGGATCAGCTTTTGCATCAATATTGTTAACTCAATGGGCACTGGAAAATTAGGTTATTATCAAGTTCTCTTCAAATTATTATCCACAGGGAAATGGTGTAGCTGAATCTATTTATAAGAAACTAATCATGGTAATAAGACATTTGTTGAAGGAGAATCCTAGAGATTAGCATACACAACTCAAATATTCTCTATGGGTAGATCAAGTAAGGGTCAAAAATGCTTTGGGGACATCAACATATCTGCTAGTCTACAAACATGAGCCAATATTTCCACTTAACCTCAAGATTCCTATTTTGAAGTTCATGAGTGGGTATGCTGAAGATGCTAACAAAGTACAAATTAGATTGATGAATCTTTTAGAGATGGACAAAAAATGGACAACTACTTTGGAACATATGGAAAAACATCAAGCATTCATCAAAAGGTGGTTTGACAACAGGGCCATGATAAAGTCTTTTAGGATATCTAGCCTTATTCTACTCTGGGACAAGGTAAAATAAAATTTGGGCAGCCACACAAAGTTCCAATGCTTGTGGATTAGTCCTTATCAGATCATGGAAATCCTGGGAGATAACACTTTTAGGCTGAGTTCCTTATAAGGGGGAATTAGTTCCATTTCTAGTCAATGGGAAATTTCTTAAGAATTACTTTGAGGCCTAAGTGATTTTAAAAATAAAAAGATTTCATTTCTTCAAGTGTGTTTATTTTATGTAAGTGTGTTTATTTTTGCAAGTGTGTTTCTTTTCAGTTGTGTGTTTGCTTTCAAAGTTGTGTCAGTCCAGGGGGTAGGTGCACTTAATATTTTGTCTTAATGTATCTTACTAACCATTCTTTTGGTCTTGATTTCTAGGAAGAGGCATTTCTTTGTTAAAACATTTTTATGACTTTTCTTATTA
Organism: Cupressus sempervirens; assembly: GCA_028749045.1. NCBI lineage: Eukaryota > Viridiplantae > Streptophyta > Pinopsida > Cupressales > Cupressaceae > Cupressus > Cupressus sempervirens. The sequence continues at coordinate 628,689,842 of CM053787.1, forward strand.
TACCAACTGAGGAATGGAGGTTACTTGCAGTAATACGAGACTTTTAGTCTTGAATTCAGAATTGCAGATCAATAAGTTCTTAACACTTTGCAACTTTAAAGATTGGTTATCTTAGGTATTGTTGAACCAAGATTGAAGGTAGAAAGAGATAGTCCAAACCCCACTGGTTCAAATAGAAGGATCTTCTTGAAGGAATTGCTAAAGATTTTTGTTTGGCATGAGAGTTTCTAAAAGGTTATTAAAAGAGGAATGCAAGGGATGTTCACAAAAGATTGAATCCAAGAAATGACACCAATGTCTTGGCCACATAGTCTAAGTGTGGTTAGGATACAAAAAGAAAATAAAAGGAAAGAAAGTTGTTAAAAATGAAAGATTCTAAATAGTCTGAGAAAGGTGATCTAGTTAAAGGGATATGCACTCTAAATAAGCTATCTAGTATCAAAACCATTGCTTAATCGAAGAATCAAATGGCAACATTGTCAACTATGTGAAACACATATTCAAAAAGGTTACCTAGGACTTCAAATAAAAGTGACAACCTGCAAAGAGGCCTCATAATTGATTCTCTCATGTGGTCAGCCAAATGATTAATAAAAAGCTTTTGGGAAGATTCTTGATGAATGAGCCAGATGGGGTGGAAAATTTTTTACAAGTTTTCAGAAGCTTTTGATAGATTGCATTTTGAGCTGTCAAAGAAAATGAATATACTAAACTTGGAGATTAGATATTCTAAGCTTTTGATTGTAATGTGACTCGAAATATGTTTGGAATGTTTGGGATTTAGGTGGTGTTTGACACATATCAAAGGAATGTTTGCTGATGAAGAAATGCCTCTATCATTTATTCCCTTTTGTCAGGGCTACTTGTTGTGGTTTCACAATGCACGCCCCATTTTGTCTAGAAATGGGGACACCCTACTTTATTTTTGGCTTTTTGAATCCCTAGTCCAAGGTGATATGAGAAAAAATAAAAATAAAAATGAAGAAAGGGTGATATGAGAAAGCAATAGTGGGAGAGAGGCAGGAGAGGTTTCAAAGAGAGAGAGAGAGGTGACCAAAATAGTTTCTAATAAAGGATAATAAGGGTTACCTTGAATGGCTAAGAAATAACCCTTCATCTCGATTAAGATTCCATGGGTGGTTCCCAATTTCAATGGCCTCTTTAATTTTTTTCCTAAAGAAATTATTTTCTTTACATAAGACTTGCACTTTCTCTATGCAAATGTGGTGTTTGGTGGCTGAGGAGCACTCAGCTAGGGTTGACTTGGAAACTCTATCGTATTTTATGTTAGCCCCATGTTCTTTTAATCGAGTCTTGATAGCGCACCCTATTTCTCCTATATAAGGAATACTAGATGAGCATTCAATCTTGTAGACTCCAAATTCCATAAGGTTGTTGAGTCTTTTAGAGAGTGGATACGATGTTTAATCAATGCGAAGGGTTTAAACATACTACAAATGTCTCTATTGGCTAGAATTTTTGCAATATTGTGGGGGATACCATTGATAAAGGGTAATGAGACCCTATGAGATTTAGAGGTTTTGGGGGGTTTGGATTAGAAAGGAAAAGAATTTTGGTGTCTTTGATAGCCTTCATGATTTTTTTACTTGAGTACTAATTCATTTCGAAGACATTACAAAGATGGAGAGCTCGAGGTCTATGTGTTCATCATTGCAAATGTGGAAGGCTCTCAAGTTGAGTGTCTTAAGAACACAAAATTTTTGACTAGGGTGATGGTGTGAAGATGAGTGGAGGTATTGATTTGTGTGGGTTTATTTTTGAAAGACTTTAAGGCATATGGATCCATCAAGTTTCTTGATGACTAAGATGCCATGAAAAGGGAGTTTGTTATCTGACTCAATATCTAATGTGAAGGAAATGCAAAGAGTGATGCTATTGAGATGAGTAAGGAAGTCTTGGAGTTTTTCTTAGATGTTTGTGTCATCCACATATCTTTTATACCATCTAGGTTTAAGGGGAAAATAATTAAGCATGATTTCTTCAAAATATTCCATGTACAGGTTCACAATAATGGGAGAAAGTGGCAAGCCCATGGTAACCCCATCTACTTGTTCATAGATAATATCTTGGAATGAGAAAAATGTTGATCTAAGGCATAATTCAACTAATTTTATAATTTCATCATTAGTCTTCCACTTGAAAATCTCTAGGGAAATTTGGACAAGAACTTTGGTAAAGGGGGAAACAACATCAAAACTCACTAGGAGGTCAGAATCGACAAGCAGTTTCTCCTTAATGAACTCAAAAAAATGGGATGAGTCCTTGATGGAAGAAGGAGTGTTTTTGACTAATGGTGTGATTAGTTTCACAAGGAAAGAGCCTAGAGAATAAGTAGGGGATCCAACGGTGTCAACAATGGATCTAAGAGGAACCCCTATTTTATGAATTTTTGGTGCACCATAAATACGGGGGGTTATTTCTTTTGAAGGGATGATGAAATTGCAACATTAATTGAATTATGCCTTGGATAAAAAATATCCTCATTCCAAGATATTATCTATGAACAAGTAGATGGGGTTGCCATGGGCTTGCCACTTTCTCCCACTATTGTGAACTTGTATGTGGAACATTTTGAAGAAATCACGCTCAATTGTTTTCCCCTTAAACCTAAGTGGTGGAAAAGGTATGTGGATGACACAAACATCTATTGGCCCCATGGCCAAGAAAAAATCCAAGACTTCCTTACCCATCTCAATAGCATCACTCCTTGCATTTCCTTCATGTTAGAGATTGAGTCAAACAACCAACTCCCTTTTCTTAGCATCTTACTCATCAAGAAACTTGATGGATCCATACATCGTTGAGTCTTTCAAAAATTAACCCACACAGATCAATACCTCCACTCATCTTCACACCACCACCCTAGTAAAAAAATTGGTGTTCTTAAGATGCTCATCTTGAGAGCCTTTTTCATTTGTGATGATGAACACATAGACCTTGAGCTCTCACATCTTCATAATGTCTTCCAAATGAATGGTTACTCAAGTAAAAAAATCATGAAGGCTATCAAAGACACCAAAATCCTTTTCCTTTCTCAATCCAAAACCCCCAAAACCTCTCACTTTCATAAGGTCTCATTTCCCTTTATCAATGGTATCTCCCACAAGATTGCAAAAATTCTAGCCAATAGAGGCATTTGTAGTATGTTTAAACCCTTCTCATTGATTAAACATCATATCCACTCTTTGAAAGACTCAAAAGACACCCTTATGGAATCTAGAGTCTACAAGATTGAATGTTCATATGGTGTTCCTTATATAGGAGAAATAGGGCGTGCTATCAAGACTCGATTAAAAGAACATGGGGCTAACATAAAACATGATAGAGTTTCCATGTCATCTCTAGCTAAGCACTCCTCAACCACCAAAGACCACATTTTCTTATAGAAATCACAAGTCTTGTGTAAAGAAAATAATTTATTCTGGTGGAAAATTAAAGAGGCCATTAAAATTAGGAACACCCATGGAACCTTAATCGAGATGAAGGATAACCCTTAGTAACCTCTATCGAAAACTATCATGGTCACCCCTAAAGATCTCTCTCTCTCTCTCTCTCTCTCTCTCTCTCTCTCTCTCTCTCTCTCTCTCTCTCTCTCTCTCTCTCTCTCTCTCTCTCTCTCTCTCTCTCTCTCTCTCTCTCTCTCTCTCTTTCTCTCTCTCTCCCCTCTCTTGCCTCTCTCCTACTCTTTCTTTCTCATATCACCCCTTTCTTCATTTTTATTTTTATTTTTTCACTTATATATATACACGTGTGTGTGTGTGTGTACTTATATTATTTACCTCCTCTGGTATTTTAATAGTTCTTGGTTTATCGTTCTCTTGTGTTTTCCTAGTGTGTCCTTTTTAGGTACACAAACACACAAGCACTTCTAATTAAAAATCCCTCATTTTTCTTCATATGTGTACCCATAATGATGTCCTTATTTATTTATTTATTATTATTATTATTATCAGTAGTAGTAGTAGTAGTAGTAGTAGTAGTAGTATTAGTATTATATATATTATTTTTAGTTTATTTATGTATATGTACATATGTATATATAGGTATATATATACATATATACATACATGGATATATATGTATATATATCATTTACTTTGTATTTATAAGTAAGTTTGTTCTTATTTCTTGCTTTTGTTTCATCTTATTTAGATATATCAATTTTTAATATATATTTTTGTCCCTCCACTTGCTCTCCATCTCCATATTTACCCTATTGTTGAACCTCAAACTTTTCTCGACTGTTGTGCACCCACCCCACCCATCCCCTCCCCCTTCTCCTTCCTCCTTTTATCCACAATGGGTCTACAATCTTACCATATTTTTCCTTTAGCTCTCTCATCCTGATGATGGATCACAGAGTGTGATCCGAAACATTGATGCAAAAAATTATAACACAATCTGCCTAGAAAATACAACAAAGAATTCTAATGGATTGTGGAAAACTACTATCTACAATTAAAATGATGTTACTCAGCCAACACTAAGTTTTGACACTTGATCATTACTGATTTATTCAATCGCTATAAAACTTCTTTCTCAGCATCAACATTGTCACTCACTCAATATTGATGTTCAGTAAACACTAAATTTTCTCAGCACTCATTGTGGCTCAGTTGGTACTAGCATCACTCAGAAAGTTCATCAAATTCCTTAGTCTTTTACTTTGTTACTCGTTCAAGCCTACACATGTGATCTATCTTGGCTCACACTTCCAAGACTTGAACGTCACTATCTTCTCATCTTGCAATATGATTTAAATAATCACTTTGTCTTTTCAAAGTCTAACTAATCAAATGTCTATTTGCACTTTCCTCTTCATAACTCAACATTTCCTCTAGATGATTTTGTTATGAAAAACTTCTCAAATCCTCTTCATCAATCAAATAGATATGATATTTAATCATATAGAAAACTCTCATCAATAAATTTGACATCAATGATAATACAACAATTGTTCCAATTGTAGTTTCTAACAATTAACATCTAATACAACCACATGAGTTATTGAACATGTGAGTTGGCAATTAGTCCAAAATCCTTCCCCCACATCACCCTAAGGGATTGGAACCTATGACCAATCTTTGATACCATGTTCTTAACTCTAAAAATCTCCCTCAATAATTAAAATCTCTAATAATCTTGTTGATTAGAATATGGTCTATGATGATCCAAAGGAGGCCAACAAAAGTAGAAATGGGAAAATACTAAAATCTATTTTTCCAGTATTTTCTATACTTTAGTATTTTTCATTTTTGGAGGCCTTTGTTTGAAGGATTTTTGGGCCCTGAAAGCTCCCAAGAGTAGTACTCTTGGAATTAGGAGATAGACAATTTGATTACCTTTCCAACAGTGTAAGAAACATACTATGTGCTGAAATTTATGACTTCTACAAGTAGACATAAAGTTTAGAATAGTTTTTAAATAGTTTTCATAGTTTTAATATTTTGTGATGTAATAAACATTATGTGAACTATTCATTTCTTTTTGAAGGGATGTTGGTGGTCCTTCAAATTCATCAAACATTGTATAAAAAAAATTTAAATGAAATGAACTACTTTTGGCTTGCATAATCTATTGTACTAAAATTGTGTTATTCACATAGAATTAACAATACCACAGGTTTCACATCAGGTGTTGGAATCCTCAATCATAATTTGGATCACTTGTCCATTGGCATTGATTTATTATTTTAATGTAAAATACCTTTAATGCACAAAGTAACAACTCACTCCTATGGAGCTAAGATAAAACGTGATTCTTTCTCAACAAACTAATTTTCACATGAGTTTCTCTCCTCCTTTAACATGAATAGAAAAGGGATATAATAGCCTTTAAATAACACAATAATATATAGTATCTCAACTTGCATAACTAGTCCCCCTAAGGAGCATCTCCAAAAATAACAAGTCCAATTGAAGAATAAATAAATTAGGACTACTAGACTCATGTCATCCTACACCAATTAATTATGAAAATGAGGGACATTGCCAGAAGAATACCTCTGAGATATTCAAAGGAATCCTTCAATAAAGGCCTTGTAAGGATTTCATATATTTGTTCCTTAGTAGTGACATAATCCAACTTTACTTCTTCCTCATTTACCTTCTCTCTCAACAAATGGCACTTTATTGAAGTATGCTTAGTCCTCATATACAATATAGGGTCATTGAAATATTAATAGCACTTGAGTTATTACAATAAATAGTAACCAATTCATCATATACAACTTTGATAGCCTTTAACATTTTCTTCATCCAAATAATGTATGTACAAATAATAGTCATAGCAAAAAATTCAACTTCAATAATATATTGTAAAGTACAATCTTGCTTTTCACTCAAACTTGAAACTAATCTTTTTCCCAAAAAGAATGCTCCTCCATTTCTTTTCTTATTATCATCAATATTACCTACCTAATCTACATAAATATTTACATGAAATGTAAATCATCTACTCTATCAAACCATAATCCATAGTCCATCATTCCTTTCAAATATCCTCACTATATTAAATTGGGTAAACTCCAATTGAATGAAGGTTTAGCACGTATTCAATGCAAAATCATCAATATCCTTGTATCTTTCATCTATTTTTACCTTTTCCATCCTTTCTCCTAAGTGGAATTGAGGTTAAACCTAATAGATCATCTTTAAAGCTCATATTTTCATGGTGTTAAGCTTGAGGATCTATTTTCCCATAGGTATTTTCTTTCATTTTATCTATCCACTTGGAATTTTCCTTCTACACCAAAATGACTATATCTCAGACTTTGTGCTTGATTTTGGGAATCTAGGACCTAGTTTGGGATCCCAAAGGGATCCTATACATTATGGGACCTATTTATTAGGTGTTTAGTGTACCCTTGATCAATTAGTTTTGTATTACACCCCTAATGAGACAATCAGAGTTGCAATGTGCCCCTAATTGAGCCCTATTTTGGATCCTCTACTTGGATCTTGTGTTTGATTAGTTTCATGATGAAAAATTCTAGACAAGTTAGCCTATAGGAGCAAGCTATTTTGAGACCTTTATAAACCCTTCCATTATCTCCATTTCTCATATCCCATAATCAATTATTCAAGCATCCAAAAGTTCAAGCACTCAAGCTCTTAAGTTCTCAAAAATTATTCAAGAATTCAAGGCATTCAACCTACCTTTCCATTCAAGATCAAGGATTCGTACATTCAAGATCTCCCTTGATACATTCAAGATCCTTTTTTGCATCTTCTGCATTCATCCTCTCAAGATCTACATCCATCTACATGCATTCTTAAGGCATATTTCAAGGACATTCATTCATGAATATTTTTATGTCACTTTGATTTCTTTTTTAGGGTTTTTGGCATCAAATTAAGGCTATTACACCTACATACTTGATTACATTCCAAATTCAAGAGCATATTCATAGATTTACATTTATTTTATGTTAGATCTATCACTACTACTTTCTAGAATTCTATCTTTATTTCAATTCAATATTAATTCCTAAACTAGAGTTTGACTAAGGTAACCTCTCCCCCAACAACAAAAAATAAACAAATTCTTTATTTTATAGGTTTCGGATCTCAAATCAGGGAATGGATATTAAATTTGGATACCCTTTTTAGCTTTCTTCAAAATTTTGAAATCAAAATCAATGCCACACACTGCCAATTAGGGATGCACTGCACCCCTAATGCTCTATTTTGTCCCTCATCACCTAGGTTTCCCCTAATAGATCATTGAAAAAAAAAAATGGTTTCATCCATTGTGCAGTTTTTAGTCCATATTACAAGGATCGGCCCTTTCAGAGGTCATTTGACAACGTATTTTCATATTTGTATTTCACAACTTATGTTATTTTCTCCTTTTCTATTTTCATACACTTTACCATTTTGTCATATATTTACATCTCAGATCTATATTGCATATCTTCTTTCTTAAACCCTCTTGAAGTGGAGGTGAGAGGAAATAAATATGTGTTGTTCATCCTTCTATATTAGGGTTTCACATCGATACTTCTTGTATCAATCAAATCTAGTCTAAGGGGTGGATTTTGGTTTTCCTCTTTCATTAATGTATGGTTGGATTTCTTTAATTTTCCTACCCTACAATATGTAAATATTCCTTTGATAGAAACTAAATGTGGTTCCTTCATATCAAATTGATATCTAGTAACAATACCAACTACATTGGATATGTCTAGTCTTATATGAGTTTGATATTGCAAACCTTTGATCATAAATTTATACATGGTCTAATTAGGGATTTTATATTCATCTTTGTTTTTTAGTTTACGACCTATAATTATTAGTGTTCTAGGTGGCTTTAAACCTTCCGTCCTAATTTATTCAATAGTTCTTGCACATACTTTCTCCATGATATAAAAAACATTGGTCTTAGTTTGAGTAATTTGAAAATTGAGAAAGAAACTCATCTTACCAATCATAGACATCTCAATTATTTCCATGTCTCATTAGAAAATTTTGTACCCATCTCATCATCAACTCCAAAAATTATATCATCCTTAAAGAATTCAACAATTAAAATATTTTCAAAATAAACCTTGAAGTATAAATTATTGTCTAGAGTACCTTTATTAAATCCAAGATTCAATAAATATTCATCCCATCTTGCATACCAAGCTCTATGGGCTTGCTTCAATCCATATAAAACTTTTTTCAATTGGTAAACCGCATCCTTTTGATTATCAATAGTAAATCCCTTTTGTTACTCAACATAGAATTCTTCTTCACAATATCCATTTAGGAATATTGGTTTAACATCCATTTGATATATATTGAAATTATTATAAGAAATATAAGAAATAAGTGTTGGAAATATAAGTAAGAAACTAAGTTCTAGGGGGGGAGGGGAGTGGGGTGTAAATTAGTACTTAAAACTTTTACCAGAAAACATTTTACCATTCATATATCTCATATATTAACATGTAATCTGAAATATGTAAACATTTATCACATCCATAGCCTGATGTAAATCAAAACATAACAAAAAAGATTTTGGTTACCCAAAAACCCTCCAAGGAGAAGGTAAAATTGGGGTGGGGATGACACCCACAAATCTTCACTACTGCAGCAATAAAGTTAACTAGTTAGGGTTATAAAGTTTTGACCATAAGATATGATTTACCCTATGAAGAGTCTTCCCTATTAAAGGATTATAAGACTATTAGGTCTCACCTTGACTAAAGGATTTAAACTCACAACTAAGTAAGCACTCTATTAGGAGATTTAAAAAAGTTTTTTAGGACTACTCTGTTAAGAGATTTACTCTATATCACCTATCAAAATGATTCAGTACCTAATCCTTTGGTTAACACTTCTCTACTAGATAATAGATCTCCTCTGTATAGTTTGTTTCTTGATCCTCTTGATCCAATATATCTTTTCTGATCTGTCACTACTTGTCTTCACAACTAATTTGTTATGATCAATTGGTTCTATAATTCTAAATCATCTTCTCCATCATGCATGCTTTCTCACCTTCACATATGGTACTTCCCTTCACATCATGATAACTTCCCCTTAGGGTTTACTCTCTAAATGGGCATTTAGAGAATAATAATAGGTCATAATCAATGGCTCTAGTTGATTGTTATTTCCACTTTTTGCTTCCATTTTTTTGATTAGCTACATGTGTTGCATAGGTGTTGTGGTTTCACAATGCATGCCTCATTTCACCTAGAAATAGGGACCCCCTATTTATTTTTTTGGCCTTTCTAATCCCTAGTCTGGGGTGTGAGTCTTTTTCTAGTATTTTTTGACCTAATTCGTGTCCTAGTTGAAAACCCAGTCTTCAAAAGTCAAGTTTCTAAGTGAAGAATTCTTTTTCCAAATAAAAAAGGTGCACCAGCATACCTCATGAACAGGTGCACTAGTGCGCCAAAGTACTAAAAAAGGGACATTCACCTTTGGTAATGCGTAGATGCGCACCTATGTAGCACCATGAGGTGCACCTTGTCACCCTCTTCTCCTTCTCACTTCATTTTCTTTCCCTCTAGCCTTCCAACTCGCAGCTCTGCATCTCATTAAGTGTGCCTTCTGCTCTCATTCCCCATACATAATGAACTAAAATCATGTTGATGCACACCTTCAATATTCCTCTTTTTTTGCACTTAAGTCTATTAAGGGTGCACATCAATGCACCCCATGAGGTGTGCTACTGTGCACACCAATAGTCGTAAACCTTTGTAAGGGTAAAGGCACATTAGGCACACCTCAAATGTGTGCCCTTTTTTGTGCAAAGAGTTATTGAATTAGGTTTTTTCAATGTTTTCGAGCAGTTGGGTTTAGGTTTTTGTTTGAGTCAGTGTTAGGGACTAGATCAATTGATTTCTTCATCTTTTTGGACTAATGTTTGCTTCTTTGTGTAGATAAAAGAGTCATCTTCAACTTGTCAGGGTCATAACTTTTAACCCAGAGATTAGAATTCAGAACCGTTTTACACCATTGGAAAGAAGAACTGAAAATTTTATTTTAGTCTCTAAAATAGTGAGCCTTTGATTGCAAAAATTTAGGTACCAATGAAATTTTCAACTTGAAATTTTGAGCAGAAATCCACCAAAAGAGCCAGTTAAAAACACCTAGAAAATCTTGTGAAAAGTTTCAAACATTTGATCTTTTTGTATAATGTGGATCACCCGGTCTCTCACTAGGAAGGATAGGATAGTTGGAGAAAAGACAAAGATCAAAGATACAGAGGTTGGATACATGAACCAGAATAGGTTCCTCATCTTATGCAAATATTAATGACAAGATTCAACATGAGTTTCTTGGGATTTTAGATATAAGAAGTAGGAGTTCAAATGTATGAAATTTTTTGGCTATAAAGGAGGTATAAATCATCAAAAGGAGGAAAATAAGTACACTAAAGTGATCCAAAACCCCATCTGAGAAAAAACCAAAAATCATTTTCAAAACTAAGAACTTTGAATTTTGGGCAAATTGAGCTTCTAAGGTGCGCTGGTGCACTTTTCCAATGGTGTTTTGGTAGATTTTCAAGGGTTCAGAGGTGCACTAGTGCATTTGAGATTTTGAAGAAGTTTCTAGTGATGAGGATATCAGACAGGCATTCAAAACAAAAGAAGCTTTATTAGAGCTTGATGTAAAACTCAAAGATTTTGTAGAAACTCATATAGAAGTGGGCAACTACATGCAGAAAGTGAAAGACAAATATAATGCCTTAGATTTACTGGATGTGGCACAGGTCATTAAGATAATCAATAAATTCAAGGGTAAATATTCAGGCATAGCTCTGCTATAAAGGGGAACAAAATCCAGAAGCCAAAATTTTATTTTTGACACTCGATGAAATTTTGCATTTTTTGGGCCTCTAAGGTGTGCTCCTATGTTAGGTGCATTGGTGCACTTTTTGGCAACAATGTCTTGGAAGAATTTTGGATAAGTCTAAGGTGCACTAGTGTACTTTATGGAAATAATGTATTGGAAGAATTTTGGATATGTCTGAGGTGCTCTGGTGCACTATGTGCACTGTTGTGCTAGGTGTGTTGGTGCACTTTTTGGCAACAATGTATTGGAAGAATTTTGGATAAGTTTGAGGTGCGCTAGGTGCACTGGTGTACTTTTTGTAACAATGTGTTGGAAATTGTTTTAAGAAGTCAGAGGTGCACAAGTGTGCTAGGTGCACTTCTTCCAAGGTGCACTTTTCCAAAGGTGCGCTGATAGTTATATGCTAGTTCCAAAATTAGAGCTTTCCATGCACCAAAAACACTTTCTGGCAGTAGTTCAACTTTGAAAGATGCCCAATGAAGGTTAAACTCTATTTTTGACACTTCTAGTCACTTCTACATCATCTAAAGGCTTTCTCCCTCTTATTCTTTCATGCTTTCTTTGTCTTATGACATGTAAAGGGTCATGCATCTAATTAATGATATAAAATGGATGAAGTCCTACTTAGCACCAATTAGATAGTCACTTTGTACATGAATAGATTTTTTTTATTAGTTTAGAACAATATGATTACATGAAGATATCTCTCACTCTCAACACAAGTTGAGGAGAAGATTTCTTATAAATATGAGAATGTAATATGTAATTAGGGTCGCCGCCATTGCTTTGCAATAATATATGCTTTTGATGCTCGTATTTGGAGTGTAGTGATTCTTTCTTGAATATGTAATATTTTTTTTAATGCATGCTCATGGAATTGGGATTGAGCCAAAAGTTTATTGTGTTATTTTCTGGTTGTTCAATTTTTTAATTCTAGTGTTTGCTACAGTTTTACAAATTCCACTGACATATCTAGCTCGAGGAGAAGTCACCATATTGTTCCTACATAACTTTTCATCTCGCATGAGTGCACTTTCCATGGCTTTGTAATTTGATGAAAAGTGAAACATCTTATGGTTGCTAAATTCCCCATCAATGATTGCATTAGTGGAACTAAGGAAGTGTTGCTCCTATTTTCATTGGTTACCTACCAATTTCTTTGAAAGGTTAACTCATAGATGTGTTGTTTCCATAGCTTATGTGTGTTAGGAATTTCCCTTTCATGTTATTTTCTTTAACTTCTTGTTACCCTATCTTTGTTATTTGCTTTCCTAACCCCTTGGTTAAATTAGGAAGTCATATAGTTGCATTGTTAGATTGCATTCATCATAAAAATAGAAAATACCAAAAAAAAAATTCTCTTTTGTGGTTAATTTTCAAAGAACACGTGGATTGATCATTTGATCTAAAATTGGTTTGAACCAGCAAAGGCCTTCTCATGAAAAAACACATCTATCTTCAACTAAGCAGTTTCTAGTAGGTTGCAAGATCACCTAGAACCTTGGAGTTGATCCCGGATTAACTTTTCAAGAGAAGAGTTCAAAAGGATTCATGTCATTAAGCATCGTACAAAATGACAGCTTAGCAATAGAGATGTGTGAAATTATTGGATCCTTATCTCTTCATATCAAAAAATAATATTCATGTTTGCCGAAAATGGTTTACATATAATTTTGTGTCATTACACAAATCTATGTCATTCAATAGTTACTCAACATCAATAGGCTCCCAATGCTCGACCTTAACTGAACTTTGTCTATTGTTACTCAACTTTTGAAAGGATTGACACTTGAATCACTTGGCACACACTATTTCTTGACACCTTCTATTTTATTGGCACCTGAGTGACTCGGCACCTACTAGTGCTCAGCACTAATTGTCATATCACTCAACATGTATTGTTTATATAGTTATGCTCAACGTGTTTTATGCACTCATCCTAAGTAGTGGCCTGATCATAGTGATGACCAAATAGCTATGCTAGATAATGTCTAAGTGTTTTGTCACTACTTTGTCAAAACCATAATGAGATTAACAATAAGTAATCTAATACATTTATTTCTAGAAAAAGGGGAAAATGTCTTCTCAAAATCTATACATTGTTGGAATATTCAAATATGGAAAGAATATTGATGAGAGGGGGGGGGTGAATCAGAAGTATTACACTTTATCCAATAAAACCTTTTTCTAAAAGTAAATTGCATGCATGTAAATACATCATGAAAATATGAAACTAAGACATGCATCAACAACACATAACACTAGAATTTCGTAACCCAGAAACCCTCCAGAAATAAGAAGATAAAACTGGGGTGGGGATGATACCCACAAAAATTCACTGCAATAATATTGTTCAACCAATTCTGATGGTCTGCCCTGTTAAAGGCTTTACACTATGTCAATAGTGACCTAGTTAAAGGATTTACAAACACTTAACATGAAGTGTCACCCTGTCAAAGGATTTAATCACCTTTTGATAAGGATCTACAAATAGCTGTTAAGCCAACCTTAAGGATCTACAAATAGTTTTTAAGCCAACCTATCTACATAGGATTTCTTTTCTAATACAATGGTAAGAGAGTATTAGGTATTATAAACTTGATAGTTTGCAATCCTTGATTGCTGAATGCAGGCACTTGTTTTGGCTCTTTCTTTGATTTTGATCCTCTGAGATCTGATTTTTGTTTGTCTCCTTTGCTTTTTTCTGATCAACTGAATATTGAATTGCTACTCTTACTCTCTATGTCTTCTTTCACTGAATTCCATTATGTTTTTCCCTTAACACTATTCTCCTTCTCTCATCATCATTACAATGAATCTTTTGTCTTCTTTAAAAAGACTTCAAAGACTTAGGGTTAGATATGAATCTACGATCCACATTGAATCTCAATTTCCCACTCAATACTTTCCTTTCTGTTGATTGGTTGCATGCATTTCCAATTTTCCAATTGGCTGCATGCAGATTGCATAGGAAATGTAAAAGATTTGTTCTTATCTCTAGATCTTTCAAGATTTACCTTATGTCAGCTACAAAAATGGTTTACATCATAGTTGTTGCAATTACAAACTCTTATGTTGATATCCTGAGTTACTCGGCTCCTGAAGCATTACTGATGCTCGGCACATGCTATTTCTTGGATAGCTTGGCACCTAAACAAAACTGTATCAATCGGCACCTTATGTTACTTGGCATTTGAATAACTTGACACTTGATATCACTTGGCATTTGATATCACTTGGCACTTGATATCACTTGGCACTTGATACCACTCGGCACTTGATATCACTTAGCATTTGATATTACTTGGCGCTTGACCTTTTTGCTCGGCATGTATAGTGAAAAATGGTTAAGTGTATTGACACTCAGTTGTCAATATTATTCTTTAAACCAACAATCTCCCCCTTTGACATGAGTGGCAAAAACACTTAACTAAGATCCTGTGATCTTGGCATAATTTCATGCATCCTCTTATTTGCTTCAAAAAAATTTAGAAACAAATAACAATATACCTTATGACTCCTTGTGAGTTGATTATGCCTTGTACACTCAGTGACTTCTATCCTATTTCTACATTCTAACTAATATGTTATATCAAAATTTGTCAAAAATTCTATATCTCCCCCTTTCATCATACTTACCATTTCATTATGTACTTAACTCCTCCATACTTAATCTTTACTTAACACTCACTCCATACTTATTCTCCCCCTTTTTGACACTTATGTCAAGGGTCTTATAAGGAAATGCCATACTTGGCCAAAAATGTACTATTTACTTCAAGGAGTACCTTCAAAGTTGCATCCCAATTTGCTAGTGCAACATCCAATGACTTATGCTGGATGGCAATCTCTACTGCTAGGTGTACAAGTCCATCAGATGTAGAAAGATTAGGGTCTTTCTTGAGGACTGTCTTTGCATTCATCTGCTCCTTGTGAAGTATTTCCAAATGAGGAGTGATAGAGGATTGAATTTGCATCAATTTAGCTTTTGTGGTTGCCTCCTCTTCTACTAAGACAACTAACTCTCTTTGTGTGTGAAGCGATTGGGCAAAATACTTCTCACTCTGAGCTGGATTTGTAGGGAGTTGCATGCTAGAAATCTTCAAATTTTTCTCAAAGCTCAGTATCTTCTGGCTAGTGTCCTATGTGAATGTGGAAAAGTCACACAACTTGTTATACAGGGAAAATATGTTTCCAAGTATAGTTTTGACTGTTTCAATTTTCTTAGCCAACTCTACTTTTGATAGTGCTATATCATCAGATATTTTCTTGTTTACCTTGCCTTGGAATTTTCTTTTTGACCATTCCAGTAGTTTGGCATTTGTTTCCTAGTCTTCACTAGTCACCTGGTCAACTATATCAGATAGTTGCTCTACAATTGGCCTTGACTCATCTAGAGACTGTAAGTAGAAAGCTTTTGTGAATATGTCTTTGATTTCATTCAAGGTAAGCTTGTGCTTGTGTTCTCTTCTTAGTGCTTCTTGTCTCCTTCTTCTATCCAATGCACTCTAAATTTCATTGATCTTCTCTTCAGTGAGAGTGCTAGATTCATAATATGGAATCTTTATTTCTTCATCAAGCTCAAGAATTCCTTAGTGAAGTTTCCTGACTACCTTTGATGAGCTCGAGCCTGGTGTCCTGATTTTTAATTATAACCTATCAGTGCTCGGATGCTAAAGAGTCTATGTTGGAGTACCAAATTTGGGTAATGCAACCAATGTTTGTATTGCAGACTCCTCCTTCTTGCTTGTCTCATCTTTTTCTTTAACTTGTATATCCTTTTGATGATCACTAGGTGGGGTTGAACTTGTTGGCTATTCATATGTTTCTTTAATTTCCCCTGTTGTTGTACTCGGCATCTGAAGCGTGTCAATGACTACACTTGGTGGAGGTGGTGGAGGAAGAAATAGAATACTAGTAGGTTGTATGATCGAAGGTGGTTCTTGTTTTTCACCTTGACTGCCTTTGTTTTGACTACTTGATTCTACAATTCATCAACACTGACCAATACAAGATTTGAGCATAATTTTGCTACTAGTGCTGATTGGTCAAGGATTTCTAAATCCTCTGCATTTAATGGATTGATGCTTGGACTTGAAGTGTCTGTAACATCCTTGATTTTGATAATCTTTGCAGGTGTGATGGTGGCATGAGGAGGACTAGGAGGGGATACATGTGTGTCTTGCACATTTTGATCTTGTTGCACAGTTGTATCTTTCTCTTCCTCTTTCTCCTCTGTATGTGCCTTTTCATCTTCCTTTTCTTCTTCAACTTTATTCTCCACTTGTTTCTTTTCTTTTTCTTTGACTCCTGATGCCTTCATCTCCTTTATCTTGACACTTGCCTCTGCCTTATATTCTTCATTATACACATCTTATAGTTTCTTGTAAACTATCGTCCACAATCTTTTGGATTTTGTAACTACCTCCTCAACTTTGTTCTGTAAAATGTTGAAAGCTCTATGTTTGGGAGTGAATCTATTGTTATGCCTCTTGACTATATTTGTTACTTGATTCTTAGTCAAATCAGGCAACAATCTAGCTAATGTTGATTCCCTTATCTCCCTTTCCATTTTTAAACAAAAATACCATTTATCCTCTATAATTTTGTATAATTCTTTAGGCATTGATTCATCTAATTCTAGAGGTGTGTGCTTATACTCAGCCATCATAGCATATACTGATTCCTCTAATTTATTTTGTTCTTCCTTGGTGAGCTTAGAAAAATTTAGGTTCTTTAAACCTTTCAAATCATCATTCTTGATCTTTGAACATAATTTATCAATAGTAGTCTGAGGTTTGTGCCTTACCACTTGAAATTGGCTATTGTCCTCTGACTCAGTCTTCTCCTCATCTATTTGAGACTGGGCATCAAATTTTCTTTTCTTCTTTGAAGTTTTATTCTTCTCTCTTGCCTCCTCTTGGGCTTTTTGTGCTACGGCCCTTGTAGTAGGTCTCTTTGGTGCTGGAGTAGCTACTTTCTTTCCCTTGGGTTGAGGAGCAGGAGAAGTTGTGGCCTTTCTTTTTGTGACCTTGGTTTCAACTTGTGCTTCCTTGACTTTTTCTTCCTCAACACTTTCCTCTTTATCTTCTCCTAACCCTTGAGTCAGACCTTGTGGTTCATCTCCCTCATCTTCAATGTCTTCTTCTTTCTCGTCTGTTGTTCCTTCTTCAACACCAATTTTTTGTTTGATTTTCCTTACCAATTTTTCTTTCTTCTTTACTGCTGAGGTAGTTTTCAAATCTATTATCACCCTTGATTTTACAACATCATAGGTTCTAAAGGCTTTTGCATTCTTATCAACTTCTTCTACAAGAAGGGTTTTTATTGCTACAGAGGCTTGATCAATGTCGAGTTCATAGCCTAGTGGCCTAAGCCATCTTACTCTAGGTATGACTGCTTCTATATAGGTATAATCAATATCTACAAGAAAAAAAATGTCTTTTTCATATTTTTCAGTCAATGAGATTGGAATCCTCATTCTTTGTTTCATGGACTATTTGAAGTCCTCAAAGTAACTAGTCATTTGGGCATCAAAATTATCACCCATCTATTCAATATATCGATTGATTTGTTCAACAATTGTTTTGTTTGGACTCCATCTCACCTTACCCACAGAAGGGAATTCTTTCATCAGATAGAAAAACATGCACACCAAAACTGATCCAAATTTGCATTGAGCTCCCTTGCTCTTCCTTATAGCTCCCAGATTCTCATTAATCTATTGAAATATGAGCTCTGCTAGATCATAGGTATGATCATTTTTAATCAATTTGTATGCAACATCAATTGCTATACAAGGCACACTGTTTAACCTGCTTGACTGATAGAATTTGTGTGAGATGATTCTCACAGCAAAATCCAGTAGGGGTTTTGT
The DNA here is from genome assembly GCA_028749045.1 of Cupressus sempervirens. Taxonomy (NCBI): domain Eukaryota; kingdom Viridiplantae; phylum Streptophyta; class Pinopsida; order Cupressales; family Cupressaceae; genus Cupressus; species Cupressus sempervirens. Next base: position 628,708,031 of record CM053787.1, read on the forward strand.
GATTGTATCAATAGTCATTCCCCTATTATTCCATTTAGCACCTGTGTTTCTCTCTATTACTTCCCTTTTGTCACTATGCATGGTCTTTGGCCGATCTAGGGTTGGAATACCAGTAACCCTATGAACAGTTCTCTTAGTGAATTTCACTGGCCCTATTTCTAACCAAAAGGCTCCATCATGTATTCTGCTCAAAACTATGCATACCCATTCAACTTTGAAAACAATAAAAAATTCTAGGGTTTTGGTCAATCCTTTTTTCTCGACTATTGAGAACTCATCTTTCAATATCTTGTTCTCACATAGCTTGTCATGTGCATTGTAAACTTATAAATCTCCTATGGCTCCAATTTTGCAGTTATAGCATCTATGAACATCTTGGACCATAACAACTTTATCAAAAATAACTGATAATGCACCTGTAGGATCATTCTTATATGCAACTTCTAGAATGGGCTTGAATTCTGGTTGCTTAACTTCATTACTAACCAACTATATCTCATGACTCTCTTTTCTCTTAGTGGTTCCAAACCTAGATGCCATTGTTTGCCAAACTAGGTTTTATAGTTTAAACAAGTTTATAAACACTACGTAGCTTGGCACTTAAATAAAAAACCTCAAATCGACAAGACTCGTGTTGAATTGCTGTGGAAATTTTCACAAATGGCTTCTAAGTTGGCCTTGATCTTTTGCGCTCTTCTCATCTTTGCTTCGTGTTTGAATGGTAAGAAATGATCGAAAATCAAACTATGTACTCTTCAAAACAAAGTAATTAATGCTTAGTGCACTGACAACTATCTACTCAGCACCTGAAGGATTTTCACATGACTCGACACTCATTGTGTTTTACTTCACTCGAATGCCATTGATATTTCATAGCTCGGCATCATCTATCAACTCGGTCGTTGTTAGCAACTTGGCACCTAAAGATAATTTTGGCAGATTTTGCAAGACTCTTAATTTTGACTTAGCATCTTTGCTTATGCTGATTTCTTCTTTGCAGTTCTTCTATGTTTTGGAACTGATGTATGATGTAACTTAGTTTATCAATCCCACACACCCATTCTTGCTTAATTTGATGAAGTGTCGTCACTTGACCTATTAGGTGAAGTGATCTCTGCACTTGATGTGCTACACTCATCTTTCTTCTTCCATGTCTTATTCATCTCACTTCTGATGTGTTCAACATCTATCTTTGCCTTTCCATTGTTGAACTTAGAACTTGGTGCCTTTGATCTTGTTGGGCAATTCCTACTAATATGACTAGTTTTTAAGCAACTGAAACATGTGGTTTGACTCAACCATCTTTTATGGTTTTCCCTAAAATGTGTTCTTATGCAATTTTGGGGTATATGTCCATATTCTTGACAATAGTGACAACTGTACCTGGTGTTGTAATCCCAAAATTCATGGTTTGATGTCTTTTCTGGTTGACTTGATGTCCACATAGGCTTTGATCTACATTCAAAATCTTTATGTCCATATTTCTTGCAATTATGATAGTGACCCTCAAATCTTGATGTCTTAATAGTCTTGGTTCTACATTTATATGCTTGATGACCTTGCTTCTTGCACTTATGACAATAGTTTATATTCTTAGGCTTATCATGTTGATGGGCATTCTTGCTTCTACATACATTAGATGTATGTCCTTTCTTTCCACTGAAATGACATGTAAGTTTGACATTTTTACCTTTGTCACTTCTTTGTTCAGCACTCTTTGATGATTCTCCAACTTCAGTGCTATTGTATCCAAGTCCTAATGTATCATGGGTTGATCTTGGGGATTTCAATAATTGCTCAAAATACTTGATGGCTTCATCAGGTTTGTTGAAGCTTTCTAAAATTTCCTTTTCTCTTCTTAAGTCATTCTGCAATTGTTCATTCTACATCTTTAGTATAGAGATCTCAATGTCTTTCACATTAAGTTCATGATGAAGGTTAATCATTTGGGCAAGTGTATCCATTTGCATGTTTGAGATCCTTGTTAATTTAGTACATTTTTCTTCAAGTCTATTTGCAAGATTCCTTTTGTCATTTTCCATCATTACTTTATCTTCAACTGCTCTTTTCTTTTTTTCAGTATTTCACATAACATTATGGCCTGTGATTCATGTTCCATCCTTAGAGATCTTATCTCATCTGTTTGAACTTTGTTTTTCTCCATCAGTTCTGCAATTGCTGCATCAAACTCTTTAGTATCTCCATTGGAAAATATATTTGTGGTATCAATCTCCTTGTACTTTATCTCATTTTTGGCTATGGCCAAATCCTTCCTTCTTTTCAATGAGTTTCTCAACTTATCTCTAGATTCCTCCAAGCTATGCAGAGCAAGTTGCACATCTATCACCAAATTTTCAATGATCTTTCCAAGTTTGAAAACTTCCATCTTTAGATCTTTTCCTCCAAGCTGTTAGGATTTGTCTTGTGAGAACCTATTCTACTCTGATACCAATTATTGGAATATTCAAATATGGAAAGAATACCGATGAGAGGGGGGGGGGGGGGGGGGTGAATCAGAAGTATTACACTTTATCCAATAAAACTTTTTTCTAAAAGTAAATTGCATGCATGTAAATACATCATGAAAATATGAAACTAAGACATGCATCAACAACACATAACACTAGAATTTGGTAACCCAAAAACCCTCCAGAAATAAGAAGATAAAACTAGGGTGGGGATGATACCCACAAAAATTCACTGCAATAATATTGTCCAACCACTTCTGATGCTCTACCTTGTTAAAGGCTTTACACTATCTCAATAGTGACTTGGTTAAAGGATTTACAAACACTTAACATGAAGTGTCACCTTGTTAAAGGATTTAACCACCTTTTGATAAGGATCTACAAATAGTTGTTAAGCCAACCTATCTACATAGGATTTCCTTTCTAATACGATGGTAAGAGAGTATTAGGTATTATAAACCTGATAGTTTGCAATCCTTGATTGTTGAATGCAGGCACTTGTTTTGGCTCTCTCTCTAATTTCAATCCTCTGAGATCTAATTTTTGTTCATCTCCTTTGCTTTGTTCTGATCAACTGAATATTGAATTGTTGCTCTTACTCTCTATGTCTTCTTTCACTGAATTCCATTATGTTTTTCCCTTAACACTATTCTCCTTCTCTCATCATCATTACAATGAATCTTTTTTCTTCTTTAAAAAGACTTTGAAGACTTAGGGTTAGATATGGATCTACGATCCACATTGAATCTCAATTTCCCACTCAATACTTCCCTTTCTGCTGATTGGTTGCATGCAGATTGCATAGGAAATGTAAAAGATTCATTCTTATCTCTAGATCTTTTGAGATTTACCTTATGTCAGCTACAAAAATGGTTTACATCATAGTTTTTGCAATTACAAACTCTTATGCTGATATCCTGAGTTACTCGGCTCTTGAAGCATTACTGATGCTCGGCACATGCTATTTCCTGAATAGCTCGGCACCTAAACAAAATTGTATCACTCGACACCTTATGTTACTCGGCACTTGAATAAGTTGGCACTTGATATCACTTGGCATTTGATATCACTCGGCACTTGATATCGCTTGGCACTTGATATCACTCGGCACTTGATATCACTCGGCACTTGATATCACTCGACATTTGATATCACTCGACACTTGATCTTTTTTCTCGGCATGTTTAGTGAGAAATGGTTAAGTGTATTGACACTCAGCTATCAAAATTATTCTTTACACCAACATACATATCATATGTAAACATACATTGCAAACCATTCTAACTTTTTTTTTAACTACTTTACCATTATTATTAAATTTATTCCCAAAAAACCATTTAGTTTCAACAACATTTTAATCTCTAGGTCTAGGAACTAATATTTATGTCTTGTTCTTCTCAATTTGATCAAGTTCTTCTTTCATAGTTTTAATCCAATTATCATCTTTGCAAGATTGAATAATATTTTTAGGTTCAACTTCTAAAAATATTCAAATGTTATTACGAGTAATCTTCCCTATAGTCATAACTCCTTTATTTCTATCACTAATAACATGATCTTTAGTATGATTAACCTTTTATATATCTTATTATCTTTGGAACATGAAATAATTCAACCTGAATACCATTATCAATATCTTTAATTGAATCTTCTCAAATATTATTTTGATTATGGTTTTTCTCTTGAATAAAATATAAGTCATTGTCATCATCATCTAAGTAGTTATTGAGTATCCTTTCTTGTATCATAAATATTTTTTCAATCTGTTATTATAGCATCAATAGTTGATGTAGGAGCATCTTGGGGCAGTAAGCAATCATGTATGTAAGAGCATCAAGCTCACATTTGTGGACTCATGGTTCGCATAGTTGGGGATGTGTACAAGGCACATTGGGTAAACTTTTCCTAAGTGCACATAAATTTTTGAATAATCATGTTGGAGTTAGATTTTTTTTAGTGGCTGCCAGTAATGTGTTCCTATTTCCTAGGCAAACTTTGGATATAATTGTTGATCCATGGGAGTTGGCTTATGTGCTCTTGGATTTGGATTTTTGGATAGAATGTGGAGCTATTCCTAAGGGTACATACTTTTATGTTTGCATATGATTTAGTTATACATTGTAAACTTGGGGCTTGTCTTAAGTATTTTAGTTATTTCAAGTATCTAATGTTTTTTGGCAAGTCGACTTATGGCTTGAGGGTTTATTTAATGTAACTTGCTAGGCCAAATTTTTTCTTGATTTAGTATATGTAGAGGGCCATGTGATGTCTAGATTCATTCATTTTAGCATGGAGTAGCTGAGAGGAGAAAGCTTTAGTGGAGCTAGTAGCTAAGTGTGGGCTTGGGAAATAAGAAGGTCGTTGTAATGCCCAAAATTTACTGGAAAAACACAACTCCAATTAATTTTTTTATTGAAACAATGATTCATCTGGTATATTTTATAATTATAATGTAATTATATTCATGATGGTCATGCTATATATATACACCCACCATTCACAAACATAAATTGTTTATCTAATTCATAGATACATATAACCAACTAGTATGTGATAATTGTACTATATCATTAATAATTGTTTTTATTGTAAGTATTAATTATAGATATATCATACATTATTATCCCCCTTATTATACCACCATATAATATTTTTGGCTAACATAGTAAGCTAGCCATTTAATATTATCTACCAAAGATTTACTATCCTAATTTCTACCCCGTAACCTATTATCTAGTTTGGACATTGATTTGCACTAACATCTTAATAATAAAATTTCTTTATATTATTATACTTATAATTTCCATACTATTAACTAAGTTTAATAACCTAAGTATCAACTAATTAATCTAACTACCAACTTGTATCATTTACTCTAACTATCCATCCTATTCTTTTACTAAACAACATTATCTACTAATAACATATGTATTCTACATTATTCTTGCATTATATTTTTAATTTTATTCATAACTAATTAATTTTCCACTATCATGTACATTCATATCCACTTACACTAAATTATATCTAAAATTGTAATATTGACTAGATTATAAATACTAACTTCTAACACTAAACATTAACTAATACTAATCCTAGATTGACTTTATTAATAATTTAATCACCTAATATATCCCTAATTCTTAATTACTTTGTAAAATCCTTACCAAAGCCACATGTGCTTCTTCTCTTACTCATTTTCTCATACTTTATTTACATATTCCCAACCCCCTCATACATTAATATTATTTATTTCTACCACCTACCCTTCTCCCCCTAAGCACCCACATCTCTTACCAAACTCTTTATACCCCACATTACCTTATCCCAACTATCCTTCCATGTGACATTCATCCAACATGACTGAACCAAGTACCCGCATTCACTCTCAAGTCCTTAGCTAAGGTTGGTGCCTAGCTTGCATGGGGGGTGAGACAAGGACATGGACTGTCCAATCTATCATAGTCAATGCATTTATGGCACTCAAAAAGGGGAAGGGAGATGTGAGAAAGGGAGGCAAGAGTTTGGGTCCACCTCCCCTCCTCATTCCCTAGTCAAATCGATAAGCCAAATATGTTTGTTTTATTTGAGACAAGGTTTCCCCCTTTTTTGTGTTTATAATAAAGGAAGCCTTCCTTGGTTCAATGAGTTGAATACTTTTGGGGGGAATTTTGTGATTAGTTTATTTACTTTCTTAGTCTCCTTCTAAATGAAGTAAGTGCCCCTCCTTTTTTTGGTGTTTGTTAATGTTTTTCTTATTTTTCTTGCAACTCATACTTATTTTGACTAAGCTTGATTTAGTATCATATTGGGCCTTGAGAATTAGTAGTATTATTTTATTACTATTTTTTTTTGTGAGACATGAGGTCTGATTATTTTATAGGACTAGATTATTTTGGGTTTGACAGTAGTTATTTTGTGCATTTATAATTTCCATACAATTTCTAGAGAGTTATTATAATTTACTCCAGATCTTCTCTTGGTTGTTAAATGTGGTCTATTTAATCTTCCTTCTTTACATACTATGACATTGTTATTATCAATAGGATAGTAGTACGATATTATATCTATAATACAATGCAATTGACTAGTTTAATGGATCTACTTTTATGCATCAAATTTACAGATAAAAATGCATTTTTAATTCAAATAGAATGGAGACTAATAAGTCCATTCTTCCACATTGATAAAAGGTATGTTACATCTACCATATAAAATAATGTAATGAATCTTCTTTGTATGAGTAAGCTTTGAAAGAACATCTTTTGCAATGATCCTTATGAAAGAGGTTCTACATTTACATGTTTACTACTTGAACATACAAAAGCAATGACTATCCTTTTTAAAACAATCTCTTTTACATTTCATTTATATCTATAATGATGAACCAATCCTTCCTTCTTAATGCAACTACATGCCTAACATTGCACTTTACAATACAAATGAATATGATAATATCCAAATTTCTTTCATATACCCATTCTTCTTAGTGACTCACATAAGGTGAAAAAAATCACTCTTGCAATGTAGCACTCAAAGGACTTAAATGGAGGATTCTATCTTACATTACAATACATGAAGATGAATTTCATACTTCAACATATTACAAAATGTCACATCCTTTCCTTGTTTCAGCAAAACATGAGGGCCACCAAGATTTTCCTTGGATCCAATGGGCACAAAACTTGTAAGATAATTTTACACAAGAACCATGGAGGCTCACCTCCCATCCTAGGCCTATATGAGGTGACCCACCAACATAGGGGAAAAAAGGATCAAACAGGATTACATACAAGAAACTTACAATGCATGCCAGCATAACATCACAACACATTTATAGTCCCTCCCAAGGTTTGCACAATGACTCACCATTGGAATCATGAACCAATGGGTGAAGGTGGACTCTCCAAAGATGAGAATGTAATATCCATATAAACAATATAATTTGTAATTGTGTCATGCCTCTTCAAGGCCATCAAAAAATACATCCTCCTCTTCACACCAATACACTTATGCCTCCCTTAATACAAAATAAGGCATATGACTTCAATGGAGCCCATACTCCATGAACAAGCTAACTCCTCTCCAAGAGTAGAATTTCTCAATTTCAATGTTGAGCCCAACTAACCCCTTCACCCAAGGCTTCTCTTCCCTCCCAAGGGCAAGTGAAGCCTTCACGCCCAATAACAATTCAATACACAAAAATAAGGAAGAAATTCAAGATTAATCCATCACAACAATAACACATAACAACAAATTCAACACCATATACATTACAAGTTTACACCACTATATGAACAAGAATCAACACCTTTAAGAAAGTTCACAGTGCCTCCCATGTTTGCATTCTATACCTTGTTATATTTTGGATTAGAGAGACACTTTTTTTTCTCATGTTGGATGATATTTGAGATGACCTGATGATCAAATACTATATTTTGATTGCTAGTATCATAGACATTAAATGCTATGTTGTTCAGTTTGATCATATCTACATGATGACATGTATTGATGTGACATAATGTTTTATGATGATATCTAGTTATTTCGTATTCAGTCATATACTTTGTTTATGATTTTATGATGAACTTATTGGATTTTGGATACCTTATCTAATGCTATAGTTATCTACTTCATTCTTGCTTTGGGATGTTTTATGATGTAATGAGTAATTTAAATAAATTATTTTAATGTGATTCAATACATTTATCACTTTGGCTATATTATTATATTCAATTGCACTTGATCGTGTTATTCAATGTGCAAGACTTATAGCCTTAGTAGTGGCACATGGAGTTAGTGATTTGATTGTTCTTACCTAGCCAATGTTGTCTTTGTATGGTCAGTGTACTCTATTTAATTGATTAATTAAATCCTTTGATGATTTAATAAATCCAAACTCATTTGCATCATGTGATTAAACCTATGAGTGTGTCTATGCATTTAAAGGTTTGCATTTTTCAAAAAAATTATTAAGGAATATTGTGATTTGATAGTTTACATGAATTTTATATTTGGTTTATTTATTTTAATTACTAGTAGATTTTCCATAGTTGAATTCCATTTAATTGGAATAACCTAATTTTGTCTAGGTTGAGAAAGGGTTGTTTTAGTGGGCCAGTTAATTTCTTGATATTATATTTCAAGTGAATATATATCCCAAAAGGGAATTATTTCCTCACTTCTCACTAGTGGAATAGAAAATTTGGAGAGAAAATTCCAAAATCCTCTTAGATGGATTTATTGTTCAATTCATTGTAGGAGCTATGGACGTGAGATCATCACGAGGTTGAGCTTGTTGGATCTGGCTCAGGGAGACCTTTGTTTGTCAAGATTTTTGGTGGTTACCATGGGGTGATTATTTTATCATTGTGTTCCTATTTTAGCCCTTTTGGTTGTGAGGTAGAACTCTCCCATTTTATTGCTTTCACTCTATTTTGGAGTCTAATTTTGGTAGTAAATTGTTTGAAGGTAGATAACTAGTGCTCCCCTCTATTTATGCATGCTAGCTCTACCCGATTGAGCAAGTACGAGCATTTGTAGCTTTTTGGACTTGGGGGTTTGGGGTTTCAGGCCATTATGCTGGCCATTTTATCATACAGACTCCAAATTGAAATTTTATTTGATATTTGAGACTTTTGTACCCAATGACATAATGGGTTTTCATTTTGAGGTTTTTGGGCATTTTTGGTTTTTTCCTCAATTTGTGTGCCACCTAGCTTTCTCAAGTTTTCTTGGCACTATAGCTAGTTATGCATCCAAATTATCTATAGGGATATCTATCAGACCCTAGATGAATTTTATTACATTAGGATTCCTTCCAAATCCATACTCTTAGATATAGGTTAGTTGAGTGATTTGTTATACTTGTATTCTATATGTTTCTCATCTGGCCCTTGTTGTTTATGATCATTGTGTTGTTGGTGTTCCCACACATGAGCACATGAGTATTCACTTATTAGGGTCTTATGATCCCCAAGCTCTCAATTTCTTTTTGGTTGAGTAATTTTCATTGGGGTTGGGTTGCGAAACTACATTGACTACAGGAACTCATTATGTGATGAACATGGCTATGTAGGGTAGACTAGTGGAGGGGCTTCTCTCATAGTCGTGGGTCATGTTCCTGGTGAGGTATACATGAAGAAATTTCTAATAAGTGATATCTAAATAAATTCATGGGTAATTAACTAAGATAAGAAAATATTTCATACCTCCATGGCTATTCTGAAGGTATGTAGTGCCCGTTCAGTTAGCTGAGGGTAATTGTCTATGTGGCTCATTTGGGGATAGACCACTATGACCTACCAAGGGGGTGGTTATATTGGGTTTCTAGCTTGGGCTCAATGATTCCAAGTCATCTACTCTCCACTAGAATCCCTACATAGTAGACCCATAAAGTGTCTGACCAAGACCTTTTGTATTACATTGTCCCTTGATCTTGGTTTCAGTCCTTTGTATTGTTTTGTGTGAGTGTTAGCCATGAATGAATTTCTTGTGTGTTTTTGAGGTCAAATCACTATCTCCATTAGCATAACAAAATTGGGCCTATGGGTTCCACATAGTTGGAAGGTGTAGCTACCTTTATCACTTCTAGGGACCAACGTATAGAGTTGGCCTTCCTCCATATTCAATTCTAGAGATGGATGCTCACATGGTTTTGTTTATCTTTCAGAGTATGTTTTCATGTGATTTTTTTTATTTTAGATCATAGAGATAGCTGATTTATGAATATGTACATTCACTACGATGTTACCTTTCTACATGATTAGTAGATGTTATGGATTAGGCAATTAGATGGTTGATTCATCCTTTCTAGAATTCTTAGTTGTTTTGCATTCATTTGAGTGTTCAATCCTTGATATTTGTGGATTTGGTACTCCCTAGTGTGGAGGAATATTTTATTTTTCACTTCTTATTTTATTTTTTCCTTGTGTTATCAAAAAACCTCTTATTAGGGATGCATTTCCTCACACAAGAAAGCCTTCTCTTTTGCGAAGCATGGTGAATGCTCATGCAAGATCTTACATTCTCATGTGTGGCCATGAATTTTCTCACACTAGCTTTGGTCTTAAGTTACCAAAGTATCTTCTAGCTCAACGTAGCATTCTCTCATGTGAGAAATGCATTCTCTCGCATGAACCTATAGGGTTGTGTTTCTTCTCATGACAAATAGGGAGCTTTTTTTCTTTCTATTGGTAAACGTGATTTGGTATTTTGGGTACCCTTTTGGGTTGCACACCTTCCTAGGTTTTGACAAATCGAAGATTATTAGTTTTATAAATTTTTTATCTTTAATAGTCAATTAGAACACATTCGTAAGTAGTGACACTTGGAGATCATTGTATGTATGTATTGTTTGTTTAGTCTTCCATTTTAATTTGTTGATCAATTGCATGTTGATGTGTTTGATTCCATTCTTGTTCTTAAAAATAAAAATAAAAAATGTATTGGCTTTTATCTATCTTTATTTCAAGGATCTCTAGGTGGGGCATTACATCTGGAATCAGAGCCCATGTTGCAACACTGGGATCTCTATGTTATGCTCCTGCTATGATATTGTTTTGAGTATGTATTATGGGATCTTATTTTAGCTTATTCTTGTGATGCTTATGGTTGTTACATATGACTGTGACCCTTATCTTGTTTCTCTTTTAGTGATGCCTCCTGCACATAGACCTGGTGGTCAAAGGAATAATTGATAGAATAATGATGAAGAGGAACACCATGAGGAAGAATGTCAAGGTGGTGGCGGAGGATAGGGTAATAAAAACCAATTTTTTATTGAGGCATTGACTCCTTTATTATAGGATCTTTTAGCTTAGTTAAAACCTTAAGTTGAGGAAAACCAACATGACCATGACCAAGAAGAGGGATCTCACCACAGAGACCCCACATGTCAAAGCATGGAGGTAGAGAAGAGCATGGGCATTAACATGAACATTCTCACACACCACCTAGTGATGGAGATTTTTGTAGCAGAGGTTGTGGTCAGGATGATGGAGATTCCATTCAAATGGATATGATGAGAGACCTTTAGAGGTCTAAGGCACCATTGTTTAATGGCCTAGGAGGAGGTCTCAAGGTCGAGAAATGGTTACTAGATGTGGGGCGTTGCTTCTCCTTACATCTATATGAAAGAAATGTGAAAGCCCATAGTGGTATTATAAAGTTGAGAGACCATGGATCAGTATGGTGGGATATGGAGAGTGATAAGCTCTAGATATATAACAAATCTCACCTAGGAGATCTTTGTGGAGAGGTTCAAGGAGAAATTCCTATCTCCATAGTACTGAGAGGCTCATGCTAATGAGTTCCATGAGGTCAAAAAAGGGAACATGATAGTGGATTAGTATGAGAGGTGGTTCTTCATGCTAAGGCAGTATTCCAGCTACCATTATGATAAGGTAATCCTCACATAGAATTTTTTTAGGGGTATTAAAGACTCTATCATGAGGATGTCCACCTTCATCAGCCTTAGACACTTGCACTCACCACTGAAAAGGCAAGGATTACTGAGAGAAATGTGGTTAGGGGGCTTAGTGTTAGATCAAGCTATAAGAGCCATAATACATGATCCACATGATAGAGTGTACCATCCCCTCAGATAGAAGTTATAGGTTGGGGTATGTTAGGATTAACCTTAGATAAAAATAAAAATTACATGAAAATATAAACAATATCAAGAAATAATAAATCACATAGAGAAGAACACAAGACACCAAAATTTAATGTGGTTCACCCAAACCCTAAGCTATGTCCACCAAATAGCAAGTCCAATATTATTATGATCCAGTGATTACAACCTAATTATAATTTGTAATCCCTTATAGCTTAATACCACTATAAGAAACAATTTTTTCATTGCACCTTATGGAAAAAATTCCTAACCCTAAGCCCTTTTATACAATTTATTTTTCCACTTTAGGGTTATAGTTAATTATAATATGTTAGCCCAAAATTATTGATAAAATATTAGCAATAAAATAGGCCCCAGAGAATTATGAAGTATGTGCAGTACTTCCCTGATCAGTCACCACAAACTAACTGGGTCAAGCCTAGTCAACACCCTCACAAGGTGTTCTTAGTCATCAGGAATGACAATGTAAATTTCCTCAATAGAAAGGTGGATAGAGTTCTGGTACCATAGGAGGAAAGGGGCTTGACCAGAGTCGAGGTTAGTAGTCCTAGTAGAGCCATCTATCTTAGGGTTATTAGCAAGACTCTAGCCAAGGGTGTGCACCATACTCTAGTACTTCCTAGGGTGGATGTGGATCTAGTTCCAGTTTAAGAGGAGCATTTTTTTTCATGTGTTTAGCTTGGACATAAATCAATTGAGAAACCTATAAAGACATCTTCGAGACCTAGAAGAGGTGCAACCATGTCTGAACCTACTATGGGTGACATAGGAAGATCTCAAAAATATTTTTCGATGATTAAGAATTTTCAAGATGAGCACAAGGGAATCGTAGTCGAGGCTACAAGTACATTGCATGGTAATTATTTTATAGTATTAATGGATTCAAGTGCATCATATTATGTTATTTCATTATCCCTTTTTTAGTGATGTGGGCTAGTGGTGGCATAGGTTGATAGGTGGTAGGTTGAGTTAGCTATAGGTTCCAAGGTGATTGTGGATTCCATAGTCAATGGTTATGTGTTGAACTTGGGCACCTTCATCACCATAGTTGATCTAGGCATCATATCATTAGGTCTTATGACATCGTGTTGGGTATGGATTGGTTAGTCACCCATTAGAAGAATATAGATTGCTGACACAAATTCGTACAATTTGTGGATGACATAGGTGGGTAGGTGGAGCTTATGGGGATCCAAAGGCCATTCTCACGTTAGATGATCTCAACTAAGTAGCTAAAGAGGAGTGTGTGGCATAGATGTCATATGTTTTTGGTCTCTATCAATGACCTTGAGGAAGCTAAGAGTTTTTAGGTGATGCTAGATGATTACCCACTCCTTCATGGGTATGTGGATGTATCCCTAATGAGATATCACAAATGTTGCCAGAACAAGATATTGATTTTTATATTGATCTCTTTTTAGGAGCATAGCCTATTTCATGATCTCATTATTATATGACTACTCAAGAGTTGAGTGAGCTTAGACTATAGTTCGAGAAATTGTTGGCCAAGGGAAATATTTTTCCTAGTGTATCCCCATGGGGTGCACTTGTCATCTTTGTGAAGAAGAAAGATGAGTCATTATGTCTATGCATTGACTACTAGCAATTGAATAAGGTGACGATGAAGAACTAGTATCCTTTTTTGAGAATAGATGACTTTTTTTATTAGATGAAGGGAGAAAAAGTGTTTTGAAAGATTGATCTTAAATCAAGATACCATCAGCTTTGAATTTATGAGGTTGACATTCATCAGGCATCTTTTCACACACACTATGGGCATTATGAGTTTAGGGCTGTACCCTTTGGGTTAACCAATGTGCCATCAGTGTTTATGAGTTTGATGAATGGATTATTTCACACATACCTCAATTGGTGTGTCCTTTTTTTCTTGGATGACATATTGATCTATTCTAAGATTGTTGAGGAACATGAGATCCATTTACACTAGGTGTTGTAGTGCTTACGAGACCATCAGTTTTATGAGAACCTAGGTAAATATGGATTATTCTAGTATGAGGTGAAGTATTTGGGGTATATCATCACAGATGATAGTATTATAGTCAATCTAAAGAAAATTTGAGCTATCATGGATTGGTTACCACTCGCTAATATTTTAGAGGTTCGTAGTTTCATGGGATTGGTAGGGTACTACCGTCGATTCATGAAGGACTTCTAATGAGTGGCTCATCATATCACTTCTCTCCAGCAGAAAGGGAAGAAGTATGTTTAGTCAAATCAATGTGATTCAATGTTTGAGGCTCTAAAGGAGTGATTAGCCATGAGCTTAACTACCACACTCATGATTTGGAACTTGTGGTAGTTATGGATGTGCTTGTTCACTAGAGACATTTCCTTTTGGGACATAGGTTTGAGTTGCATAGTGATCATCATAGCTTGTAATATATCTTTACTCATCCAAATCTAAATGCACAATAACATCATTGGATGGATTTTTTGTGTGAATATGATTTTGATGTTCACTACATCAAAGGGAAAGAGAATGTCATTACATATGCCTTGAGTAGGAGATGACATGAGATATCAGTTTTGTCATTGGTAGTAGATTTGTGAGGTTATATCTTGGAGGCTTTTCCTAGTGACACATGGTATCAGGAGGTGAGGTTGGATATTGAGTCTAGACATACCATTGAGAAGAGGTTTGTAGGTTATTTATGTGCCATGTACCTTGATTTTGTTAGAAGCAGATCATGCACCATATTTTGCACATCCTAGCATCAAGAAGATGCATGGTGACCTTAGATAATTTTAATTTTTGGTAGGGATGAGGCATGATGTTGTTGATTATTTTGCTTGATGTCTTGAGTGCTAGAGAAATAAGGCAAAGCATTAGCAATCAGTGGGCCTTTTGCAGCTGCATATCATTCTAGAGTGGAAGTGGGATACTATTTATATGGATTTTATCATGGGGTTGCCCATGTCATCATGAAAACATGATTGTATCATGGTGATAGTGGAAAAGTTGTCCAAGGTAGCATATTTTTAGCCCATGAGAGCATCCTACACAGCTTCTTCTAGAGTGCATTCGATGGTAAAATAGAGAGGTTGAACAGAATTTTGGAAGACATGATTCACATGTATGTGATGGACAAGCAGGTGAAGTGGGTGGACTATTTGTACCTTGTTGATTTTTCCTATAACAATGGATACCATAATTCTCTTGGCATGTAACATTTTCAAGCCTTTTATGGTAGAGGATTTTGTACCCCTTTGAGTTGGGATCATTTAGAGGACCGAGTAATTTTAGGTCTAGAGATGCTTTAGGATATGGAGCAACAAGTTGATCACATTAGAGAACATTTGGTTATTGCTCAGGATAGGAAGAAGAAGTATGTAGATGCCCATAGGTTGGACCATCACTTTTCAGTTGGTGACCCAATGTTTTTGTGAGTGTGTCCATGGAAGAGCCCCATGCATTATGGGAAAGGTGCTAAGATGGTGCCATGTTTTGTCAAGCCATTTGAGATCCTTGAGAGGATCAATCATGTCACTTATCAATGAGCATTTCTACCTACCCTATCATGCAGCCATGATGTTTTCCATGTTTCTATTTTGAGGTAGTAAATTCCCAATGTGACCCATGTATATGATTGTGATGGTTTGTAGGTGGAGGATGGGAAACTTTCTTTGGACCCCATTTGTATCCTTCAACATCAAAGGCTAACCCTTAGAGGTTGTGACATAGAGAAGGTAAGGGTCCAATGGGACCCAAACATTGAGACTTATGCTACTTGGGAAGATGCTACACAATTGAGAGATTCACACCCTTATCTTTTTTTAGGCTTCTAACTTGGGAAGATGCTACATGGTTGAGATATTTGTACACTTGTCTTTTTTTAGGCTTCTAGGAGTAAGCCTATGTCTAGTGGGAGAGGATGTAGTGCCTCTTGTGTTTGCATTCTATACCTTGTTATATTTTGGATTTGAGAGATACTTTGTTACTCATGTTGGATGATATTCGAGATGACTTGATGGTCAAATACTATATTTTGATTGCCAATATCATAGATGTTAGATGCTATGTTGTTCAGTTTGATCATATCTGCATCATGATGCTTATTGATGTGATATGATGATTTATGATAATATTAGGTTATTTTGTATTCGGACATATACCCTATTTATGATTACATGATGGACTTATTGCATTCTAGCTACTTTGGTTTGATGCTACAATTATTTACTTCATTCTTTTTTTTGGATGTTTTATGATGTGGTGAGTGATTTAAATAGACTATTTTAATGTGATTTAATGCATTTATCATTTTAGCTATATTATTATGTGCAAGTGTACTTGATCATGTTGTTTAATGTGCAGGATTTATATCCCTAACAGTGACACATGGAGTTAGTGATTTAGTTGTTCTTACCTAACCAATATCATCCCTATATGGTCGGCATACCCTATTTAATTGATTAATTAAACCCTTTAATGATTTAATAAATCTAGACTTATTTGTATTATGTGATTGGACCCGTGAGCATGTATGTGCATTTAGAGGTTTGCATTTGTCGCAAAATTTATTAAGCAATATTGTGATTAATAGTTTATAGGAACTTTATATTTGATTTATTTATTTAATTCCTAGTAGCTTTTTTGTAGTTTAATTCCATTTAATTGGAATTACCCAATTTTGTCTAGGTTAAGAAAGGGTTGTTTTAGTGGGCCAATTCATTTCCTAATATTATATTTCACTTTAAAAGTGAAATATTTTCTCACTTCTCATTGGTGGAATAGAAACTTTGGAGAGCAAATTCCAAATTCCTCTTAGAAGGATTTATTGTTCTATTCGTTGTAGTAGCTATGAGCATGGGATTGTCATGAGGTTGAGTTTGTTGGATCTAGCTCAAGGAGACCTTCATTTCTTGAGATTTTTGGTGGTGACCACGGGGCAATTATTTTATCATGTGTGTTCCTATTTTAACCTTTTTGACTTTGAGGTACGGCTCTCCCATTTTATTTCTTTTGCTCCATTTTGGAGTCTATTTTTAGTAGTAAATTGTTTAGATGTAGAGAAATGGTGTTCCCCTCCCTTTCTCCATGCTAGCTCCACCCGGTTGGATGGGTATGAACATTTGTAGCTTTTTGGACTTGGGGGTTTGGGGTTTCGGGCTATCGTGCTGGTCATTTATGCATATGGACTTTAAACCCAAATTTTATAAGATATTTGTGACTTTTGTACCCAATGACATAAAGGATTTTAATTTTGAGGTTCTTGGGAGTTTTTGGTTTTTGCCTCAATTTGTGTGTTGCCCAACTTTCTTGGTTTTTCTTAGCACTATAGTTGGTCGTGGATCAATATTATCCATAGAGATATATATCTGACCCTAGATGTATTTTATTGCATTGGGATTTGTGTCAAATCTATACTTCCATATATAGGTCGGTTGAATGATTTGTTATATTTTTGTTTTATATGTTTCTCATCTAGCCCCTATTGGTTATGATCATTGTGTAGTTGGTGTGGCCACACATGAGCATGTAAGTGTGCACTTATTAGGGTCTTGCAAGCCTTGAGCTCCTAGCTTCTTTTCAGTTGAGCTATTTTCATTGGGGTTAGGTTGGGAAATTGCATTGCATACGGGCACTCAACATTTGATGAGCATGGGTATGTAGGGTAAACCAGTGGAGGGGCTTCTCTTGTAACCCTAGGTTGTGTTCCTAGAAAGGAATATGTGAAGAATTTTCTAATAAGTGATAAATAAATAAATTCATGGGTAATTACTGAAGTAAGAAAATATTGCATACCTGCACGACTATTCTAAAGGTTTGTAGTGTTCATTCAATTATCCGAGGGTAATTGTCTATATGACACATTTGGGGATAGAGCACTATGGCCTCCTGAGGGAGTGGCTCCACTAGGTGTTTATCTTGGGCTCCATGACACCAAGTGATCTACTTTCCACTAGAGTCCCTACATAGTAGACCCATAGAGTGTTTGACTGGGAATGATTTTGGTTTCAATCCTATGTGCCATTTCGCATGAGTATTAGCCATGGATGAATGTCTTATGTGCATTTGAGGTCAGATCATTATCTCCATTATCATGGTGAGAGTTTTCCTATGAGTTCCACTTCATTGGGAGGCGTAGCCACCTTTACCACTTCTTAGGACTGGTGTATAGAGTTGGCCTTCCTCCATGTTCAGTTTTGAAGCTAGATACTTGCATGGTTCTCTGTATCTTCTGGAGTATGTTTCCATGTGATTTTGATTATTTCAATTTATAGAGATAGTTTATTTATTCATATGTATGTTCACTATGATGTTACTTTTCTATATGATTACTAGATGTTATGGATTAGATGATTAGATGGTTGATTCATCCCTTCTAGCATGCTTAGTTGTTTTACATTCATTCGAGTGTTTGAGACTTGATATTTGTGGATCTCTTACTCCCTAGTGTGGAGGAGTTATTCTATTTTGCACTTCTTGTTTTTCTTTTTCCTTGTGCTATTGATGAACCTCACATTAGGGATGTATTTCCTTGCACAAGAAAGAATTCTCTCATGTGAAGCACAGTGAATTCTCACGCAAGATTTTACACTCTCACACATGGCCAAGAATTTGCTCATGTGCACTTCAGTCTTAAATTTCCAAAGAATTTTCTATCTCAGTGTAGCATTCTCTCATGTGTAGCATGGTAGTTTCTTGCGCAAGTAGCTATTCTCTTTTATGAACCTGGAGGGTTATGTTTCTTTGTGCAACAAACAAGGAGATTTTTTGCTTGCTTTTGGGAAACATGATTTGTTGTTTTGGGTACCCTTTTGGGTTGTGCACCTTCCTAGGTTTTGATAGATCAAAGATTATTGGTTTCATTAATAGTTAACTTTCATAGTTGGTTAGAATGTGTTGGTAAGTAGTGATTCTTGGAGATCATTGGATGTATGCTTTGTTTGGTTAATTCTTCTATTGTAACCTTTTGATCGATTGCATGTTGATGTGTTTGATTCCATTCTTGTACTTAAAAAAATGTATTGGCTTTTATATATCCTTGTTCCAAGGATCTCTAGGTAGGGCATTACAGCTTCACCCAAGGCTTCTCTTCCCTCCCAAGGGCAATTGAAGCCTTCACACTTAATAACAATTCAATACATAAAAATAAGGAATAAATTCAAGATACATCCATCACAACAATAACGCATAACAACAAATTCAACACCATATACAGTACGAGTTTGCACCATTATATGAACAAGAATTTGTTGATATGAGATTGTTTTGAAGTGAAGAACCTATAATGGAACATCATTTTTTTTTCAATGATGTCAAACCAACTACCTTTTCATGAGACAATTGCTTTTTGGTCTAAAAGCTATCATTTAGTTGATTGATTAAGAGGATTTGAAAAGAAGAGATAACAAAAGAACCTAGAGAAAGGTTGAATTATTTGGTATGTAAAAGAAGCACTAAGACCAAGTAAGACATTGTTACTATAGTGTATTGTTTATCTACTCAAATTCTAAAATGAAATATTATTCAAGTTAAGATTGGAATAAGATCAAGTAAGAAAAGTTCCTATCAAGCCTTGTCAAGAAGGTAGTGCAAGTCGGTCAAAAATCAATAGAATCCAAGTGAAAATCAAGAGTTTCCAAGAATAGAAGACAAATAGTACAAGTCGACTGAATGTTATTAAATGTTGAGTAAATTTTAGTTGGTGCCAAGCACCAGTGAACTTTAGTGTTTGCCAAATGAAATAGTGTTGGCCGAGTGATTAACAATATAGATGTCAAGTGACAAATAGTATTAAATTGAAGAATTAATAAATCTAAGCTAACTATTTTGATTTCTTGAATTATGTGAGGCATGTGGAAGATAACTATGATGACCTAGTGGAACATAGTTCAAGGTAAAAAAATTTGAGGTGAATTCAAGGAATATTGTAGAGTTTGTTTTTAGAGAAATCAAATGAAAAATTGGGTAGATTCATTCAATCCTACCTAACCCTAGAATGGATGATTGTGGTTTAATGAAAAAATATCTAAATTCTCTATTTATAGAGATAGTTGGTCATAAGCAAAGGTTTTCATGTGTGAGATCCTAAGGAAGATAAGGAATATAGAGTATTGCTCCATTTAGTGACCAAACAGAAGAGACTGCAGTTGGCATACAAAGAAAGAAGGATTAAGGGGATGAATGCTTAAAGGGTGAACAAGATATTAAAGCTAAAGAGTATGAATGCAAAGCAAAGTGGAGGACTAAAATAGAGATCTATAATCGACAACTAAGTTGTAATTTTTTATTAGATCAAGTCCTACTATCACTTTCTAATAATTGTACTAGTATGGATAAAATCCTTTGGATTAAGGTTGACCTAATAGTCATTTGTAAATACTTTAACTGGGTGACATTCTAATGGAATGGTCTAAAATCCTCTCATAGGACTCACTCCTAATAGGGTGATTGAAATTCATTAACTAGGTCACATTTAATAGTGTCTATTGTAACTTTTAATAGGGTTGGCCTTTCACAAGGCATCACTTTAGAAGAGTGAGAATTAGTAGCATGTTACTGGTTGTTTTTCCCAAATTGTGTTTTCACATAAAATCCTTATGTCATGTTGTGTGAATGTACTTATGATATTTCATGTTTATATTTCTGCAAAGTTGTTTTGACCTAGGACAATAACCTACAATGTTTAAGTATTGTATGATCTAATGGATGCATGCATGTTGAGGTTTTATGGGTATGAATATGATTAGTATTGAAAAGTTTTATTTGTACATCTAGACCTTGGATAACTAATTCACCCTGCAAACCCCCCCCCCCCCCCCCCCCCGCCCCACCCCATTATTCTAAAGAATTCCAACAAATTCAACACCCTTAGGCAAGTTCAATGAAGGTCATGGCATAGGCACTAACCTTGATCCAAGCTAAAGGCAAATGATAGTTGATGAAGAGCTCCCTTCTCCTTATTCTTTCTCCTTCCAAAACCCTATTTTTCTCTAAACTTATAGAGTGGGTGAGCACCCCACTAGTTTTTTTAGGTCCACTAAAAAAGGTTCTTCCACTATCACACTTTTGGGAAAAAACATCAAGAAACTATCTCTTACACCCTTGTCTCTATCAAAATTGTTACTTTGACTAAGTGGAAAAGTGAGGATACAGTCATGGGATAACTCAAATTTCTAATTGGTTGGAGAATGCATTGTTTAAGGGATATCCTAAGTTATCTAGGCACTAAAATGGTTAAATTTAGGCCCCTAACATGTTATGCTATCATATAGGTGGCTTATTTTCACAAAAATGGCACTTTGGGACGACATTTTGACCCTCTAAAATCCTTGTCAAGATTGAATTCTAGATTCACATGATGGTGACCCATCCTACCATTCTCCCAAGTAGGTTTACTTATTCATTTAAATGGAAATTAGTTCAAGGTTAAGTGACCCCATGACCAAAACCCTATGTGACATCTCATCAACACATAAACAATTATAAGTGTCAAGTGACATGTTAAAACACATTACACATCACAATGACATGTCCCTAATTTACTCATCAATTCAAATTTACTATACACATGCAACTCACTTTTACAAAATAAACACATTACAACAAGGCTTTGAATCTTCCAAAGATTTTCCTTAGCTATACTATGTCCACATAAGTTTGGACCTTGGTTCCCTAATAAATTTCCATGGTTCATTTTCCTGCAAACTAAACTCAAGCATCAGTAGTCCAATCGAAATCATATAAAAGTACATGTATATTAGTGCATGCCAATTTAATGTTACATAATTGACATTAATTAAAGAATTCATTTATCAAAATTAACTGTCCATTCTAATCATTTCCATAAGGAATATTCAAATCATTATAATATAAAATCTACATATCCATGTTCATTGACATACTTAAATCCACATTCCTAAATATAATGCATCATGATCATTATTATCTATTCCAAATGTAAAATCAACTTATAAACACCAATGTAGGATTCAAATGAAAAATGGAGAATTAAATTACTTTGCATTAACAATAATGATATATGAATTATAACCCCAAATACACAAGTATGCCAAAACATGAGTAATGAACATCACATGGAAACCATGTATAATAACCAAAGTATCATAGTTAATTTATAAAATTAGTATCATCATGACCTATAGAACATAAGATAATCAGATAAGCATGTCCTAAATAACATCACATAGTCTAGATGATCCAAAATATCAATATCTATAAAATTTACTAAACAAAAACACATGGGGTAATCATGTGGACCAAATGAGAAAAATATCACTACCCTCCAATATAAAATACAACATAAATAATTTACATTGAAATCTCACATTATATTGAATTCCTTGCCATTTTAGAATCCTTTCGTCTAGTGCACATTCTTCTTGTTATGCTCCCTTTTCAAATTATTTATTTATAATAATATTACTAAAACATCCCATTATTATCCTAAGATGAGACGGAACCCTAAATTTACTTAAGTCAACTAATCAAGATTCATACTAGTTATGTCATCATTGATTCAATAATTATTCATAGTATTTGGGGTAGATGAGAACAACTTTAACCAACATATCTAGTTTGCCTATGTATTTTAGTTAAAATCTAGTTCAATTTCTATCAGAATTAAATCATCTACTCTCTCAAGCATATATGAAAGTAACCTCCAACTTACATTTTCTTTTAGTTACCATTCCCCTATAGATAATCTATAATGCCCCGCTTGGGAACCCAAAAGAAATAAACCTAACATATTACAAAGTTTATTGAACTTTTTTTTTAAGTTTAAACAACATCAAAGTAACAATGCAGAAGCAATATACACAAACACAACATTTATACAAATGAAAACAATACAGATTTCATTCCTGAAGGGTTCCTTCACATTGAGTGACATTTAAGAAGTTATATTAAATAGTTTAAGTACATGTTCATGAATCATGGGGAAAAATAGATACATCATCTTATAATAAAATGCATGAATACAATTAATACAATGAGAATACATCAAATAAATAACATCCACTACACATGTCATAGGGTATGTGAGAATAGATACAAGTACATCCAAAAATAAGGTACCTAATAACATATATACATCAAGTTAATAGAAGTCTCTAAGATAAGAATAAGATTGATAATGATATAAATGCATCCGCGAGCGTCCAACATCAACAAATATAAGGGGGGACCAAATGGTAAGAAGACACTACCTCCCATGTGGTCACCTAGTCAAACTTCCACTCCCACCATGTAGGAGAGATAATGTATGATCCACACATAGATAATCAAATCATAAAAAAATCTTAGGGAAAGAATCCTAATAGCCAAATCTACCTCAAGGGAAACACAAACTACTCAAGAAGAAGAAATAATCAAAATAAAAAGGACACTCATTCCAATACCAACACCACATACCAAGTCAACATAGAAATACCAAGTACAATACAATATCAAAACAACATAAAGTCCATGAAAGTTATCCACCTTAAGTCAAAAGCCACATATCCATGAATAATAATCAAAAGATAACAAGTATCATCAATAAAATTAAATCACCAATAATAAGAACATCCAACAATACTTACACCACCAATAAATAACACACACTCATCAATAGAAGTCAATTATCAACAATAAATGGCATCCAATCAATGAGTAACAACTCACAATAAATACACCATCAAAAGTAATATCCAATAAGTATACCACTAAAAGAAAATATATAAAAAATCATGAAGGACACTCAGGCTAAATACTATGGAGTTTCATCAAATGGTCAAACTACTTGAGTTACCCTAGATTAGTCTCTCACTAGACCTCGGACCCTCAAGTATTGAGTTACCCTAGACTGGTCACTCTGGACCTAGACCCTCAATGTAACACATGCAGAACTAGAATACCCTCTCATGAAGATGAGGCAAACCAGTCATACCTCTCACTAAGTATCATCCCATTCCCATCCTCAGCTTATACAAGCACTCAAGGCATGGGCGAGGCAAAATCTCTAACTTATCTTTTTAGTATTTTGTAAATATTTTAAATTATTATGTTATCACTTACTACAAAACTTACAATGAGCTACCCTAGTAGCCACTTTAGGCCCCAACCCCCATTGCAAGTCAGACCCATAGACATGCACATAGACTACCTTCCAAAAACTCACAAACCACAATTGTGTCCCATACAAAAAAAAGTAATACCGATCAAATTTGGTTCCTTAACAGGCAACCTGAAAATAATATTGGTTCTCAAAACTCAAGTTCTTATAAATGCTCAATAGCATAAAGCTCATAAAACATAAATCTCAATTCAAATCATAAAGTACATCATGACATCAACTAAAATAATCATAAAAGATATCGCAAAAATGTCTCAGGTGCACATCCTAACTTGGCCAACTAAACAACCCACAAAGAAATAAATCATAAAATTAAACATCACAAGACTATATATATATATATATATATATATATATATATATATATATATATATAAACACATAGTTGCCAGCCATATGATTTAATTCCATTAATTTCTCTTGTTTAGTTTGGATCATAAGACTGTGTTTAGAAATAAAGTAAGAAATATATGTTAATATAAAGTGTTATACTAATATATTTATTTAAATATTCAATCTCTTTGTGCATATAAAATATCATGCAATATTATCATGTTATTAATTTAAATATTCTTAAATCATAAATAGTTTAATTAATAACATAAATGTGTATTATTAGATTAAATATTAATATCAATTTCATTTCTAAAGCATTAATTTGACTTCTATTTAAGTCCAATATTAATATTTACTTTTCCTTTAATTCATAATGTAATTAGAGATAGAATTATAAATTTAATAGAATTATTTGTAATTTCTCTCATAAAGTTAAATAGTTATTAACTGGATGATGACAACGTGAACGTCACCACTATTGTTGAACTATAATACAATTATAAATATTTATTTATTAACTTCCCTCTTGCATTAACAAATATAAAATCATTTATATGCAACTAAGAGTTTAACTAGACTTAAAGAATCACTAATACTAACATTTACTTTAACTAAATGAATAATACTTATTTAATTTTTGAAATTAATAAGTAATTTTTATTTTTATTTTCAAACATATTTTTTTTTAAAAAAAATAATCTCTAAAATTAATAATTAATCATAAAAAAAAAGTTTTTTAAAAAAATTAATCTGAAAATTAAATTATATTTTTATAAAATTAAAATAAATATGCAATCACTATTTTCGCATCCCTTTGATCTCTCAAATCATTCAACCATAATATGCTTAGTTTTCTATCTTTAGTATATTTATTTTCACATGCATGCATCAATTTAGCTATGACATGCTTTCCTCTCCATTAATCTTTAATTTTTTTGATAAATTTTATAATTAAATTATTTTAGATGTAAGAATAATATTTATCTTTATTTTAAAAATTCATGATAATCACATGGTTCTAATGGAAAATTTAAAGTTGAAACCCTATCTTTTCAATTTTTTATTTTCTTCCAATTTTCTATAATTGATTTTTTTCTATATTAGAAAAGGGGTTTAAAAGAATACAATCATAATAATTTTCTACAGCTTATCTATAGTCAAGTTTTCTTGATTAATAAGTTTTCCTTTTCAAAATCTACAACATAATTCTTCATTTATCCATAGTCAAGTTTTCTTGATTAATAAGTTTTCCTTTTCAAAATCTACAACATAATTCTTCATCTAGAATTAATACTATTAATTAATAAGCATTAAGCAAGCACACAAGAAGACACGAAATAAATAGATCTTTCAATAAAATTCTATCGGATTTTCAAACCCTACCTCAAAATCACAGTTAAAATCTAAGACAATCTATGAACGCATGCAAATCCAAACTCTCTGAAACTTTCAACAATTCTTTTGCTCCAATTCTAAATTTAGCTCCCCAAAACCTGTGTGTCTCTCAAATGAACTACCAACCCCTTAATAAAGAACCATAACCTTAACTAGGGTTTCTGCATTTCAAACATGCAAAGGCTTCTCATTAAAATAAACTTTTATTATTTAATCTTTTCATGCACACTTAAAGAACTTTTTAATTAAAATATTCTTCTTCTTTTTTCCTCCACTTTATTAATTAATACAAGCACTTTTTAAAATGTAGTTCATTATTTAAATTAATAATACTAATTAAAGCTCATTATTTAAATAAAACTCTAACTTGATTATTATTAATTAAATAAATAAAGAAATATTTAATCTTTGAAACTTTTAATTCTTTTTTATCCAACTTCTAAAATTAGACTTTTAAATTAAATCTTATAAACTTAAACACATATTTAATTACTTTCTAATTAAATACCATCATGTTTTAATTTTTCTTTAACCAATTTTCTAAAAGTAGACTTCTAAATTAATTCTTTTAAATTCAAGCACATATTTATTAGTTTTTTATTAATTAAATGTTCTCATATTTATTTATTTTTTTTAAGAAAATAATATTTAATATTCCTCAATATTATATGATTAATCTAAATATTATAATAAAATCATTTACCAAATAGGCAAGAGCCTACAACATAACGATAAATTGTGAGCCTCTTATTAAAGAGGTCTTGGGTTCAAATCTACTCGCAAATTAATAAATAACAATAATAATAATTAATAACAACACATAATAATTAATCTTGGCTTTGGCCTCTTACCAATCAAAAAAAAAATCATTTACCAAATAAAATCACATAGTCAAATACACATAAAAACAACAGTACCAAAACTGACCAAAACTCAAAAGTAAACAACACAGACAAAGATAAAGTCATGAGTTTAAAAAGAGTGAAAAGTAAGATACATATCCTCCTTCTCAGGACAAGTAATTAAATTATAGCTAGGATTGGACCTAGATATTATCTGTCCATTCTTACCATTGAGTTATTGTGATAGAGCATGCTCATCTTGACAATTTAGAGAAGTCGATGTCTAGTACCTCCAAATTTGTATAAAAACAAGCATGTACATGTGCATATATACATCTAAGCTAAACAAACAATGGTGGTGAGTGGTAGATCGTGTAGATCCTGACTAGCAGGTGACTACAACTCCCTCAACCATATCAAGCATGCCAAACATAAATGTGAAATAGGCACACACAACACACACCATACACATGCAAGTATGGGGTAACTATAATTCTAAATTCTAAATATAAATAACATCTAACATGAATATCTCATCCTCATGAGGACACAATAAACACCTTTCTAAAACACACCATATGACATCATCACAAAAGTAATTTCATTTACTAACTAAGAGCAATTAAAATATCATCACTACAAGTAGGAAATTGTTACAATTTAACATAATCAATTACTTAGCATATCAAAGTATTGCATTTCAAATATCAAATACGAGTTAACATATCTATAGAAGAGTCATATATAAATTTAACAACTAAATCTACAATGATAGCATAGGAGGTGTATTACATCCTCCTCCCCTTAACATAGGCTTGCTCCTAAAAGCTGACTATCGCTAATAAGATAATAAAGATGAAATATATAATTACAAAATTGCATTTGAAAAACCAACTATTATGAATCCAAGTTTTAGTTTCATAGTTCTATTATTTTCAATTTTGTTGTTTAATGTTGTTGCTTAATCTTGTTGCAAGTTTAACTACTTGTTAACTGATGATGCACAATATGTACAGATTTCTCAATGTTGAAACTCAAGCTCTAATACCAAATGTGCCACCTTGCTCGAGAATCCAAAAGAAATAAACCTAACACGTTACAAAGTTTACTAAACTAAAAAAAATTAAAGTTTAAACAATATCAAAGTAGCAATGTGGAAGTAATATACACAAACACAACATTTACACAAATGCAAGCAATACAAATTTCATTTCTGAAGGGTTCCTTCATGTTGAGTCACATTTAAGAAGTTATATTAAATAGTTTAAGTCTTAACTACATGTCCATGAATCATAAGGAAAAACATATACATCATCTCATAAGAAAATGCAAGAATTCAATTAATACAATGAGAATATATCAAATAAATAACATCCATTACACATATCGTAGGTATGTGAGAATAGATGCAAGTACATCCAAAAACAAGATACATGATAACATATATACATCAAGTGAATAGAAGTCTCTAAGATAAGAATAAGATTGATAATGGTACAACTGCATCCACAATACTCCAACATCCAGAAATATAAGAGGGACCCAAATGATAAGAAGAAACTACCTCTCGACCATGTGGTCACCTAGTCAAGTTTCCACTCCCACCGTACAGGAAAGATAATGTACAGTCCACACATAGATAACTAAATCATAAGAAAATCATAGGAAAGAAATTTGGATAGCCAAATCTACCTCAAGTGAAACACAAACCACTCAAGAAGAAGAGATAGTTAAAATCAAAAGGACACTCAATCCAATACCAACACCACATACCAAGTCAACATACAAATACCAAGTACAATACAATATTTAAAAAAAGGTAAAATTCATGAAAGGTATCCACCTTAAGTCAAAGGTCACATGTTCAAGAATAATAATCAATAGATAACAACCATCATCAATAAAAGTAAATAACCAATATTTAGAACATCCAACAATATGTACACCACCAATAAATAACTAAAACTCATCAATAGAAGTCAACTGTCAACAATAAATGACATCTAGTCAATGAGTAACAAATCACAATAAATACAACATCAAAAGTAATATCCAACAAGCACACCACTAGAGGCAAATATTAAAAAAATCATGAAGGAGACTTAGGCTACATACTATGGAGTGTCATCAGATTGTCAAACTACTTGAGTTACCCTCGACTAGTCTATCCCTATACCCCAAACCCTTAAGCATTGAGTTACACTAGACTGGTCACTCTGGACCCTGAACCCTCAATGTGACACATGTGAAGCTAGAATACCCTCCCATGAAGATAAGGAAAACCAATCATACCTCTCACTAGGTATCATCCCATTCCCATCCTTAGTCTTTACAAGCACTCAAGGCATGAGTGAGGAAAAATCTCTAACTTATCTTTTTAATATTTTTAAAATATTTTATATTACTATGTTATCAATTGTTACACAACTTACAATGAGTTACACTGGTAGCTACTTTGGGCCCTGACCCCCATTGCAAGTCACTCCTGTAGACATGCACATAGACTAACATCCCAAAACTCACAAACCACAATTTATCCCATTCCAAAAAAGTAATCCTAATCAAATTCGGTTCCTTAACATGTAACTCAAAAATAATATTGGTTCTCAAAACCCAAGCTCTCATAAATGCTCAATAGCATAAAGCTCATAAAACATAAGCCAACTAAACAAACCACAAAGAAAACTATCATAAAAATAAACATCATAAGACTATATATATATATATATATATATATATATATATATAAAATTTAATTCCATCAATTTCTCTTGTTTAGTTTGGATCATAAGACCATGTTTAGAAATAAAGTAAGAAATGTATGTTAATATAACTTGTTATGCTAATATACTTATTTAAATCAATAAGTATTTAAATATTCAATCTCTTTGTGCATATAAAATATCATGCAATATTATCATGTTATTAATTTAAATAATTTTAAATCATAAACGATTTAATTAATAACATAAATCTATATTATTAGATTAAATATTAATATCACTTTGATTTCTAAAGTATTAATTTGAGTTCTATTTAAGTCAATTATTAATATCTACTTTTCCTTTAATTCATAATGCAACCAGAGATAAAACTTAATAGAATTATTTATAATTTCTCTCATAAAGTTAAATAGTTCTTAACTAGATGATGACAAAGTGAACTTCACGACTACTCTTAAACTATAATACAATTATAAATATTTATTTATTAACTTCCCCCTTGCATTAACAAATATAAAATCATTTATGTGCAACTAAGAGTTTAACTAGACTTAAAGAATCATTAATACTAACATTCACTTTAACTAAATGAATAATATTTATTTAATTTTTGAAATTAATAAATTATTATTATTATTTTTCAAACATATTTTTTAAAAATTTCTAAAATTTCATGTTGGCGGCCATCATATTTGAGCAACAAGCTAGGATTTGATTTTGTCAATTTCTTATATTATTCATTCAGTTAGTATGAAGTTTGGGGAACTACAATATGTTCTTTAACTTTGTACTCAATATTGCAATTGTATATATATTTTTGTAATGGGGTCGAGAAGTAGGGTTTTCTTCCTAGTTCTTTCCCTGTGGAACCTTTGAACTCTCTCTCTCTCTCTCTCTCTCTCTCTCTCTCTCTCTCTCTATCTCTCTATCTATCTATCTATCTATCTATCTATCTATAGTAGCTTCATCTACTTTTCTTTTTAAAAAAATCAAAAATCAAATTCTAATTTTATAAAATAAAAATAAATATGCAATCACTATTTCCGCATTCCTTTGATCTATCAAAACATTCAACCATAATATGTTTAGTTTTTTATCTTTAGTATATTTTTTTGCACATGAATGCATAAGTTTAGCTACAACATGCTTTCCTCTCAATTAATCTTTTTTTTTTTTATAAATTTTGTAATTAAATTATTTTAGATGTAAGAAAATATTTATCTTTATTTAGAAAATTCATGATAATCACATGGAAAAGATGAAAATTTTAAAGTTGAAACCCCAATTTTTTAATTTCTTGTTTTCTTCCAATTTTTTGTAATTGAATTTTTCTTATATTAGAAAAGGGGTTTAAAAGAATACAATCATAGTAATTTTCTGCAGTTTTTTCGTAGTTAAGTTTTCTTAATTAATAAGTTCTCCTTTTCAAAATATGTAGCATAATTCTTCATTCAGAATTAATATTATAAATTAATAAGCATTATGTAAGCACACAAGAAGATATGAAGTAGATAGATCTTTCAATAAAATTCTACCATGGGTTTTCAAGCCCTACCTCAAAAGTACAATTAAAATCTGAGACAATCTATGAACCCATGCAAATCCAAACTCTCTAAAACTTTCAACAATTCTTTTGCTCCAATTCTAAATTTAGCTCCCCAAAACATGTGTATCTCTCAAATGAACTACCAACCCCCTAATAAAGAACCATAACCCTAACTAAGGTTTCTACATTTCAAACATGCAAAAACCTCTCTTTAAAATAAACTTTTATTATTTAATCCTTTCATGCAAACTTAGAAAATTGTTTAATTAAAATATTTTTTTATTTTCTTTTCCTCCACTTTATTAATTAATACAATCACTTGTTAAAGTGTAGTTTATTATTTAAATTAATTATAATAATTAAAGCTCATTGTTTAAATGTAACTCTAATTTAATTATTATTAATTAAATAATTAATTAATTAATTATTAAATCTTTAATTTTTTTTCTTAAAATATCCAACTTCTAAAATTAGACTTTTAAATTAAATCTTTTAACATATTTAATTAGTTTTTAATTAATTAAATATTCTCATATTTTAATATTTTCTTTTTAATCAAATAATATTTAATATTTCTCAATATGATATGACTAACCCAAATATTATAATTAAATTATTTATTAAAAAAATCACATAGTCAAATACACATAAAAACAACATTAGCAAAACTAATCCTTGGTAAAGTAAACAACATAGTCAAACTCAAAAGTAAACAACACGGGTAAAGATAAACTTGTGAGCTTAAATAGGGTGGAAAGTTAGATACATGTCCTCCTTCTCAAGATAAGTAATTAGGCTATGGCTAGGATTGAACCTGAATATTATCTCCTCATTCATACCATTGAGTTATTGTGATAGGGCATGCCTATCCTGGCAATTCAAGGAAGTTGATGCCTGATACCTGCAAATTTGTATAAAAGATGAGCATGTACATGTGTATATATACATCTAAGCTAAATAGACAATGGTGAGGAGTAGTACATCATATAGATCCTGACTAGCAGGTGACTAAGACTCCCTTCCTCAACCATATCAGGCATGCCAAACATAAATGTAAAACAAGCACACATCATACACATGCAAGTATGGGGGTAAGTATAATAGTAAATCCTAAATATAAATGACATCTAACATGAATATCTCATCATCATGAGGACATAATAAACATCTTTCTAAAACACACCATATGACATCATCACAAAAGTAATTTCATTAATAACAAAGAGCAATTAAAACATCATCACTACAAGTAGGAAATTGTTATAATCCAATATAATCATTTACTCAACATATCAAAGTATTGCATTTCAAATATCAAATAAGAGTTAACATATCTATAGGAGATTCATATAGAAATTTAACAACTAAGTCTACAATGATAGCATAGGAGGGGTATTACATAACCGATACTCACCATAGTATAGCACTATAACATTTTACCATATGTAGCCTTAAAAAATGTATGCACATTAATTACCTAAACACCTAACATTAGGTTATCACATCATGGTTTTCTAATTCCTCAATGAAAATTCCCTTGAAGGTATATGTAAGACCATTGTTACCAAAATTATCTTTTGAATTTAAAAACCTATGGTATTATTTAATGCATAAGAGGAGGGGTCTTACTGTTGCTTGGAGGCTTGTGAGCACAATTTTAGATTCTTCTTAGGGTTTCTATCATATTGTGGATCTAGGCTACGTGGAGTTTGGATTTTACGAGCTCTTGTAGAACTATTATTGTAATTGTTGATGTATTTGGTCATAACCTGGAAGGCCTTATAGTCGAGCATGTTGGATGTAAAGTTTATGATTCTATTATGAGAATATGTTTTTTTTAATCTAAATCTATGATTTATTGTCATTCTTCCCCTATGTGGTTATTTTCTGGGAGCTAGGACATCTCCTTTGAAGATTCTCATGCCTTGTACTACATCAATAGTTTATTTTCTTATTAGAATAACCAAGAAATATTTCTTCATCTCTTCTAGGAACAAAGTTTCCTATCTCATCATCTCTTTATATGTAACATGTTCTTCCACTAATTCTAAAAGATTTGATTGTAGGCACATGTCCATATCGTAGTTCCTAAGGTCTCTTAATGATACCATGTCTCAATAGAACTTTATTCAAAGTGTAAGTTATAGTAGAAATATATTCTCTCCAATACACCTATGGTACTTTTCCTTCCAACATCATAGTCCTAGTAGTGTCAAGAATTATTCTATTTCTTCACTCTACTATGTCATTTTTCTAAGGGGTTCAAGGGGTAAACATTTGTCTTCTTATTCCATGTTCTTTAGAGTGAGCATTGAATACTCCAAAATTAAATTATCCATCATGATTTCATCTCAATCATTTCTTCCTTAATCATGTCTCAGTTTCAACATTAGCTTTGAAAATATTTAGTTTGGTAAAAGCTTCATATCTTTCCTTCAAAAATACAAACACATTATTCTAAAATAATCATCAATGAACAAAATTAAATATATCTCACCATACCAAGTCATTGTCTTAGTCAGACCACATAGATGTGTATGAACCAAATATGGAGTTCTAGTATCATAATATGTCTCATTTTAAGTAGATCCAATTTTTTTTCCTATAGTACATTCCTTTAATTATATGTTATAGAGATTTTTCAACTTTGGAAAGTCTCTCATAGCATTACTAGAACTAATCTTCATAATATTATCATATTCACATTGTTGGCGTAAATAGATATTTACTATTTACACTTTACGTAAGTTTACTTAGGTTAATGAATTATTTTATTATATTGCATTATTTTATTATTTATTTTGTGAGACACTTAGGAGTTTGTGTACCTTTATGAGTTGTCATGAGTGCGCAACTCTAATTCAGCACATGGTGTCTACAACATTGGAGTTTGCATCATTCACTGAATTGTCATGTAGACAACACAATTATTCTCACTCCTAATTAGGCACATGATGTCTACAACATAAATCTAAATGTTACACCATTGTAGGCTTATCCTCTTATCATCACACTTACTTTCATGCTTAATGGAGGATAACCCATTTCTAGTGGACATGTGCCTAGTTGTATGACTTGTCATGATGCTGATTCTTAGGCATTCTAGATGCATCTCAGAGGCCTTTATATACAGGCACTTCTAGTGTACTTGTACATTGAATTGAATACTATACAGTTATTCTAATCATACTCTAATCTATTTTGTGTGTGTGTTTGAGTTCCTTGGTCTTGGGTGAATTTTTCCCTAAGGAAAATTCTTACATGGTATTAGAGCTGAGGGAGATACATGTCACATAGCTAGTGGAGACCTCATTGCTTCATCTCTCGAAGGGACCCAATTCAAATGTGAAACATCTACAGCAATTGGGAGCATCTAGAGCCAATGTGGACCTTGCCATTGCATCTGAAGCAATGATTCGGTGAAAATCGACTATAAATTTGCCTACCTTAGGCAAAAGTCAATTTTGAGGCAAAAAACTTTTGCAAACTGGAACTTGAAGGCCTGATTTGCAAGCTAGGTATGGTCTTTTATTTGATCTGCTAATTAATTTTTAGATCTATGAATTTTCTCTGTATTTTTAGAATTTTTTTTTTCAAGATTTTTAGCCCAGTTGAGCATGTAGAGAAAAAAAAATTAGCACAAGCACCGAGTAGTCACACCCCGGCCCTGTGCACAGAATATTCCATAGAATATTCTCTATTGTTTGGTGACCAACTCAATTTTTTGATGGCAAGCACCCTTCACCAGCCTAGATAGTCAACACTGGCTAGACCAAACATCCATATCGGCGGCATGCTCTAGCTCCCAGCGATGTGGCCTTTGCTTTTGAAATAGCGAAGACTTCTTTTTAGATAGCATTGTGACTGCTCTCCCACCCAATGTGGGATTAATACCCACATTTATGGTCCTACTTAAAACCTTTTCCATTGTCACTTTTATAATCTTTGACGGTCCCCTCTCTATGCACTTGACATGTGGCTCCCGCTGAATTAAGACATGTGGATCTAAAGACCCCCCTGCAAATAGGCCACACAGTACTAATGGCATCGCAACACATGGACCAATCTAAAAAACACCAACATTATTGATAGTGGATACAATCAGCCAGTGATTGTACATATGGACAGCACAGCAACCATCACCCACGTGGATATTGCCATGTCATTAATATAGTCAGCAACCCGTCAGCAAAGCCATGTCCCCAGCCATACTCTAGTCAGTAGAAACATCAGATTGTTTATAAACTATGTTGTATAAGATCGTACAATTTTGTATGAAGTGACATCATCATGATATCATGCTAACATCTACTGACATCATCAATCTACTGGCCTAAATTTGACGACCATCTAACATCATTCTAGGGCAATTTTGAATTGTTGTAATGGTCATTTGATCATCAAATTTAACATAGTGTTTTTCTCTCTAGACCCCTCTTCAAATGTAGTTTTGATTTGGCAACTCGACTTTGAGAGGCCCTAACTCAGTCATCAGGACTACAAATCAGGTGCTATTTTTTTTTTGGGTAAAATTCCCTAAACTTTTCAACGGTGTAGCTTTTTTCTTGTTTTGGTGCATGGATTTTTCAAAATAAGCATTTTTGGGCAACTGTACCTATCCAATCCTGCACTTTTCAACTTCAAACATATCGTACAGGCTCATTTGGACTCCTTTTCAGGTTCTATTTTTTTTAAGTGCATTTTTTTTGTCTACTTTTCAAATCTGCAGTCAGATTGTAGGCTTGTGTGGACAAAAATACCACTTTCTGAAATAGGTTCTGTTTTGCATTGTATTGCTTCATAATTGTTGTATTTTTGATGTACATTGTAAAATTCTAGATTTGTACTCTATACAGAGGTTATAATCAGCAAAATCAAAATTCCCACTTTGTCCATTTTGACAAGTGGCCTATTGTAGACGCACTATATATAAAGTGCCAAAATCATTCATTTGGGGGTGGGGTGGGATTTTTTGATTGAGTGAAAGGTTGTGTGTATTGTGTATTGTGTCTCCTTGATCTTGTTCTCTTGTATTATGGGTTTTTTTTCAAAGTTAACACCACATAATTATTCTACTTGGAAAGAAAACATTAAGGAACCATTGGTAGAAAAAGGTTTACTACATTATGTAACTAGTGCAGCAAAGAAACCTCCTACTGATGTTGATGAAGCTTGGAAAGAAGATTGGAAATCCAAAAAAGAGATGACCCTAGGAACATTGTTGAAAAATATCTCTAGTCCCATCAAATTTCACATTACAAAGCTTACCGATCCAATAGAGGTATGGGCTAAACTTGAAGCATTGTGTGGGACAATACATGAAGACATGGCTTATAGTATAGAGGAAAAAATTTTCAACTTGGATCCTAGGAATTTCAACACCATCAAAGACTATCTTACCCAAGTAGATATGTATAGGACACAACTTAAGGATTGTGGTGAACCCATTAAGGATGGAAAGATGATCAAACACATCATGACTTATCTTCCACCTAAATATGCTCCTTTTGTTTCTATTTTTAATACTCACAAATTAACAATCGGTAGTGCCTATGTTAATCCTTCATTCAAGAAATTTTTAGAAATGTTGATCTTAGAACATGACAATCTAGTGGGTATGGGAATTCTCAAGTCTTCCAAGACCAAAGCCTTGGTAGAAAATGAAGGTAATTCAAGTGGTAAAAACTTCAACAAGAAGCAAAAGTAGTGGAAGGCTAAGCCACAAGATGACACACAACAATCCTCCTCAAAACAGTAGTCTTCTTCAAATCAATCTTCTTCCACTCAACAATCTTCTTCACAAGAAGGAAAGTCTTCTTCCAAAAATAACCAAAAGGGGAATAATTCCAATGAAAATGAGAAGAAAACTTGTTCCTATTGTAAGAGGAATGGTCATGATGAACATGAGTGCAAGGATAAGCAGATTGATGAATTGGTCAACCTAATGAAGAAACACAAAATTGATGTACCAAATGCATATAAGGATAAGGTATTTTCATCCACTTTAAAGGGTAAGGGAAAAGCTTTGGTAGCAAGTACAAACAATGTTGAGGAATGGGTTCTTGACTCAGGAGCAACATATCATATGGGTACTTCAAGGGAGCAATTTTCCTCTTTGAAACCATATAATGTACCTTACATCTATGTGGGCAATGATACTCAAATGGAAATAGAAGGGAAAGGAAATGTTGAGTTGGAAAATGGTGTCTTCAAGGATGTTCTACATGTTCCTAACCTTAGCACTAACTTTATTTCCATCTATCAAATAACTCACTATGGATGTGGCAACAAAGTAGAGTTTCTCCCTGATATAGTTGTGGTGAAAAATCTCCAAGATTATTCTATGGTGGTAGTTGGAAAGGCTAATCATGAGACAAGACTTTATTCTTTCTCACATTTTGTGCCTAAGTCCACTTCCCTTGCCTTGTTGACTCATTCAAATACACAAAGTAAACTATGGCATGAGAGATTTGGACATCTCAATTATCACTACCTTCAACAACTCAGCAGCAAGGATATGGTCATTGGTCTACCTCAAATCAAGTATTTAGAGGGTGTATGTCTAGGTTGTGAAGCAGGCAAGCATCTTGAAGAGAAATATGACAAGGGGAAGTCTTGGAAGGCAATTGTTGTTCTTGAATTGGTTCATAGTGATGTAGCTATCCCATTTCTAGTACCATCATTTGGTAAGGCCCCCTATGTTCTAACCTTTATTGATGAATTTTCATGGTACACTTGGGTATTTTTTCTTACTCATAAGAGTGAAGTATTTGATAACTTCATCACCTTCAAAGCTCAAGTTGAGAAAAAATCAGGGAAAACCATCAAGATCCTATGAACAAATAATGATAGGGAATATGTCAACTCTAGGCTCATAGACTTTTGCACACATGAGGGTATTGATCTTCAACATTCAATTGCATACATGCCACGGGAAAATGGTGTCACTGAAAGAAAGAATATAACCCTTAAGGAAATGACCACTTGTATGCTTCAACATAAGTCTTGCAATCAAGTGTTTTGGGAAGAAGCCATGTGTTGTGCCAAATACATCCAAAATAGAAGTTTGCATATGGCCTTAGATGGAATAACACCTTTTGAGGCTTGGTGTGGCAGAAAACCAAGTTTAAAGCACTTTAAAGTTTTTGGTTGTCTAGCATGGGCAAGGATACCTCCACAAAAATGAAAGGCATTAGAACCACAAAGTAAATCATGCATATTTGTTGGATATCCTAACCACCTCAAGGCATACAAACTAATGGATCTAGAGACTCATGAAATCTTCTATGAGAGGAGTGTTCACTTTGAAGAAACTTGTCAAAGTTTGGCTTCTTCAACTCCTCCTTCTTCCTCCTTCGTGGATATTGATCATAGTGAAGATAGTGACTCAGAAGATGAGATTCCTCAAACTTTGACTCATAGGACACCACCTTTGCAAGGTTCACAAATTATTGAGGGCATTCCTTCTTCTTTTGCTAAACCTCATCGAGCAAAGCAAACCCTTGATGCAGCAAGTTCATTGGTCAAGAATCCTTTAGACACTCAAAGGACAAGGTCACAACACAAGTCATTTCCACATGAATATGTAGCCATTGCTTCATATCCACAGTCATTTAAGGAAGCATCAAGGATTCCAAAATGGGACAAGGCTATGGAGGAAGAATATAATTCTTTGATAAAAAATAACAATTGGGACTTAGTTCTCGTTCCTAAGGTAAGAAAGGTAGTTCAATGTAAGTGGATATATAGAACCAAATTTGTAGTAGATGGAAGTATGGATAAGCATAAGGCCAGACTAGTAGCCAAAGGTTTCTCACAGATTCTAGGTATTGACTATACAAAGACTTTTGCACTGATTGCTTGACACTAGCTATTGCTGTAGCTCATGGTTGGGTTGTACACAAGATGGATGTTAAGAGTGCTTTTTTGAATGGGGAACTTCATGAGGAAATTTATATGGAGCAGCCATAGGGGTTTGTGTAGGATTCTACTATGGTTTTTAGATTTAAGAAGTCTATTTATGGTCTTAAGCGGTCTCCTCAAACTTGGTATGCCAAGATGGATTCCTTCTTACTCTCAACAGGATTCACTAAGTGTCATTCTGATTCAAATGTCTACATTCTTCAGAAGGATGACTCACACTTGATACTAGTGCTTTATATAGATGACTTGATCATTACAAGGAGCACTTCATCCATCATTGCCAATGTCAAGACCTCTCTACAAGACAGATTTATAATGATAGACTTGTTAGTGTAGTTTTTTATTTTTCCTATTTTGCTAAGTTTTTCCTACACTTTTAATAATCTCACTTAGGTTAATAAAGCATGTCTTATTAGGTGAATGGTTGTGAGGTGTCATCTTCCTACATGTGAGCATCCATTAGCTATCTTGGGAAGATACTTTGCTATCTTTAGTCCGATAGATGGTTGCTCCTCATTGGTTGGTGTTGCCACCTCCTCCCTCTTCCTAGCCTATATAAGCATGCTACCTGGCTTGTATTTGCATCTCTTATTTTTGCATCCTCCTAATGCTATTTTGCTTCCAGCATTTGCATTACTCTCTTGGAGACTAACTCTATGATGCTATTTTGATTTTGTATCATTTGCATTCATAGTTTAGATATTTACTCTTTGCACTAGTTTTCTGGGTTATTAATCTTTTCAGATTCTAACATGGTATCAGAGCTTTTCTATGTGCAAGAGTAGATTTTAGTTTCCTTATTTGAGAGATTTGGGGGGGGCAAATAAAATTTATTGTAGTTTTTTGAAAAATGAAGTATGCTCTTCTCTTGCATCTTTGGATGATCCTGAGAATCAGAAAAGTTTTGACAAAAACAGTTTTTCTCTGGGGTTTCAATCTCAAATCTGACAACCAACTTGCATATTTGGAGTTTTCAATCAGTTTTGCAGGTTCCAGCATGCCATTGATGGACTTAAGAAGCTGATCCAGCATTTTCATGTCAAATTTTGGTTGCTGGGGTCGTTTTCTGATTTTTGGAGCCGTTTTTTTACTGTTAAAGGCGTCTGATTTACACTATAGCAACATCTTCTGTTCATCAACAAGAAAAACTTTTTCTGGGTTTTTTTCGCAGCCCCGAAAAACCATCTGGGTATCTTTTAGATTTTGCATGCAAGCTATA
Organism: Cupressus sempervirens; assembly: GCA_028749045.1. Lineage (NCBI taxonomy): Eukaryota > Viridiplantae > Streptophyta > Pinopsida > Cupressales > Cupressaceae > Cupressus > Cupressus sempervirens. The sequence continues at coordinate 628,748,227 of CM053787.1, forward strand.
TATTTTTCAGGATCAAGCATGCAAAGCTACAGCCATACCCTTCTCCGTTGGCAGCCGCAGATTTGAATGCAGTTTTCAAATGTCTCGTTCTTGCTCATACGGACTTCAATTTTGATGATTCTTGTTATGAACTTGGCTATTTTTTTGTGCTCTATCCACTAGTGGAGTTGTTTTTTGATTTTCATGCATGAATTCTTCAAAAATTGCAAATTCTCAGCCGTGACTATGCACAGTTCTCATTTTGAAAACTTTGGAGGATCATAACTTTCTCATACGACCTCGTATCGAGGTGATTCTTTTTTTGAAAGTGCATGATTTTTCGAGTAGATCACAGTGTGTTGTTTGTTTCCTTGATTATTGTGCCCAAGTTTCACTTTTAGCATATGCTCTTCATGAAGGTTTGTAATGCATTGAAATCAAGACCACTAAGTATCTCTTTCTAGTGGTAGTTGTAAATGCACTAAAATAAAGTGCCAAATCATAATTCTTTGGGGGGGGGGGGGGGGGGGGGGGGGGGGTTGTTCTTTGATTGAGTAAAAAGGGGGGGACATTGTCGTGGCTGGGTTCTCTTCTTTTTAGCATTTCTTTGCATTTCTTCATCATAGATCAAAAAAATATGCCCATCCTAACTCCATACAATTACTTTGAGTGGAAATCACGCATGACAATTCACTTAAGGAAAGCTGGATTAAATAGGATAACTATGGGATTTGAAACTGAACCTGCTAAAGATGAAGATAAGCCTAAGTGGTTTAACAAATGTGATGAGGCATTTGGAACATTGTGTTTGTCTGTTTCTCCTGACTTGCTATTTCACATTGAGTCTTTGGATACACCAAATGAAGTATGGACAAAGCTAGAAACACTATTTGGCACACAAGATTCAGTGATGGGTCATATGTTGGAAAATGAATTAATAAGTTTGAGTCCAGGCAATTTCAACACAATCCAAGATTTCTTCACCAAATTGAAATCACTAAGGCTGCAGTTAAAACAATGTGGAATTGAAAAGAAAGATGAACAACTGATTCTTAGTATTCTCTCTAAGCTAAGTTTAGAATATTCTATGTTTGTCTCTACCTTCTATGCTACTAAGGGTGCACTTGGTACTCAATTCACCATGCCATCTTTAGATGATTTTTCTATCAATCTCACTCAAGAACAGGACAAGCTAATCCAGATGGGCATTCTTAAGTCCTCTAAGTCACATGCCTTGGCTGCCAACCAAGGCACAAAAGAACAACAAGGACAAAGTAGTAACAACAATAGTAAGGACAAGAAACAAAAGAATAGCGAGGAGAAGAAGGATCAGATGCCAGTTTCTTCAAAAGCAACTATTGATACACCATCTTCCAAGGGCAATAAACCTAAAAAAGAAAAGGTTAGATGTGCTTATTGTAAAAGACCTGGTCATGATGAACATAAATGTTTGCAGAAACAACTTGATCACTTGACATACATTCTTGAGAAGAATAATATCAGTGTTCCTAAGTCTATCAAAAAAAGTTCTAATGAAGGGTCTAACAAAGAAAAAGAAAACAGCAAGGGGAAAGGAAAGGGCAAGGCCCTTTTTGCAGTTGCTTCCTCACCATCCACTTGGGTTCTTGATTTGGGTGCTTCACACCACATGGCTTCATCTAAGGAAGAAATTGCATCCTTGGAGCAATGTACTATGCCTTCTATGTTGATGGGTGACAACACTCCTATTGAGGTGTGTGGGAGAGGGTCTGTTGATGTGGGGGATGGCACATTCCATGATGTTCCTTATGTACCCTCATTGTCAACTAATCTCCTATCGGTACACCAGATCACTCACACAGGTTTAGGCAAGCGGGTTGAGTTCACTCCTGATTCAGTGGAGATACGTGAGTTGCACAATGATTCTACAATTGCAGTTGGGAGAGCAGATCATCAGTCAAGACTCTATATGTTTTCTCACCTTGTTCGTGATCCTCCTTTGACTATTTTTCTCACTCACTCTAATGATGTGAGCAGATTATGGCATGAGCAGTTTGGCCATCTTAACTTCCACTACTTGCATCAGCTTAACCAGCAGAGCATGGTCACAGGGTTGCCTTCTACTTTGACATTGGAGTCACTTGGAATACATGATAGATCTCCTGATGGGTTAGATTCACTTGAGCAGTCTTCTACCTCCACTTTTGATGCAGAGAGTGACTCAGAGGACTCACCTCCTTCCTCTCCTAGTCATCATTCACAGGTTGATGATTCTCCTCTAGATTCTCCATCTTCTGGTCCACTTTGGGCTAGACAGACCTTGCAGTTTGCAGGTGATTGGGTTGGGGATCCATCAGACACCAAGCAGACTCATTCACGATTCCAGGATGCTCTACATATCTTCATTGCTACTGCCTCAAATCTACAGTCCTTTCATGAGGCTTCTGGTATTTTTGAGTGGGATACAACTATGCAGGAAGAGTATAGTTCCTTGATGAGGAACCACCCTTGGGATCTTGTCCCTTTTTCTAAGGGAAGAAAAATTGTTCGATGTAAGTGGATCTACCAGACAAAATTTGCAAGCTTTGCTGGAGGTGCAGGATGCTACATCTTTTGAGGGGGCCTCTTCCTCTCACTTGGAGTCCTAATTTTCTTTGGGGAGTCTCTTTTCTCTCTCTTTTGGGGGAATTTTATGTACATGGGTACCTCATTAGGCTTGACTTGCCGGGACCCATTTCTACATCCACCTAAGCTTCGCTTATGGGGGGGTGTTAGTGTAGTTTTTTATTTTTCCTATTTTGCTAGGTTTTTCCTACACTTTTAATAATCTCACTTAGGTTAATAAAGCATGTCTTATTAGGTGAATGGTTGTGAGGTGTCATCTTCCTACATGTGAGCATCCATTAGCTATCTTGGGAAGATACTTTGCTATCTTTAGTCTGATAGATGGTTGCTCCTCATTGGTTGGTGTTGCCACCTCCTCCCTCTTCCTAGCCTATATAAGCATGCTACCTGGCTTGTATTTGCATCTCTTGTTTTTGCATCCTCCTAATGCTATTTTGCTTCCAGCTTTTGCATTACTCTCTTGGAGACTAACTCTATGATGCTATTTTGATTTTGTATCATTTGCATTCATAGTTTAGATATTTACTCTTTGCACTAGTTTTCTGGGTTATTAATCTTTTCAGATTCTAACAAGACTTGGGTTTGCTACATTACTATCAAGATCACATAGTCGTCAACAGGGATTATAACACTTTCTCAACCCAAGTCTACTCTTGACTTGATTTCTCAATTTTACATGAGTGACTGCAACCCTACTCCTACTCCCTTTCTATCAAGTGTCAAGTTAGTGACTAAGTGTACCACTCCACTTGTTGATGCTACATTGTATAGACAGTTAGTTGGGAGCCTTATCTACTTGACACATACATGCCCTGATATAGCTTTTGCAGTTGGCATGGTTTCTCGCTTCATGCAAGAATCACATGAGCTTCATTGGAAGGCTGCCAGGCACATTTTGCACTACATAAAGGGTACACATACACATGGGATACACTATGCAGTAGGTACAAGACTTCAGCTTGTTGGATACACAAACTCAGACTATGCAAGGGACCTTGATTCTTGTAATTCTACTTTAGGTTACATATTTCACCTTGGTTTCGGCATTATTTGTTGGCAAAGTAAGAAGCAAAATGATGTTTCTCTTTCTTCCATAGAGGCTAAGTATCGAGGCACTGTCAATGCAGCTATAGAGGCTCTTTGGTTATAGCATATCCTGAAGGAGTTTGGATTTTATGTACTTAAACCTACAATCATTCATTGTGACAATCAGAGTGTTATGGAGACATCTAAGCATTCAGTTTAGCATTAGTGGACCAAGTACATCAAGGTTCATATGCACTACATCAGAGAGCTAATACAAGAGTAGATCATTGCATTATAGTATTGTCCTACAATAGAGCAAGTCACTGATATCTTCACCAAACCCTTCACTAAGGTCAAGTATACTCATTTGAGAGATCTCTTGGGGGTGTGGGATGTTGCAGAAAGGGGAGTCCCTTGACTTCTCTCTTCTTTCTTTTTGGAGGGATCTTTTCCTCATCTGCGGTCTTCTTCTCTCTCATCTTCTTTATTGTACTTATCTCTCTTTTTGGAGGAGGGTTTTTATATGAGTTTTTCCCTCTTTCTTTCCTTTATGAGAGATTACATTGCTTCATTGCATGTAGAGCATTAATTTTGTACATGGGTACCTAACATGGCCTAGTAGCCAGGACCCATCATGCATTTGTGAGCTTAAGTGCATTCCCCTAATTTGCACCTAAGGGGGGGTGTTGGTGTAAATAGATATTTACTATTTACACTTTATTTAAGTTTACTTAGGTTAATGCATTATTTTATTATTTATTTTGTGAGACACTTAGGAGTTTGCGTACTTTTACGAGGTGTCATTTTGACAACATAGAAGTGCACAACTCTAATTCAGCACATGGTGTCTAGAACACTAGCATTTGCATCATTCACTGAATTATCATGTAGACAACACAATTATTCCCACTGCACAAGATATCTATTATAGTCACCTTGGGGAGTCTGAGCAGTCTTCTTGTCTAGAATCTGTGTAACCGTTTCCCTATTCTTGATGGGGATGGTGTGTGTCCAGTCTACGACATCCTCCTTTTCATCAGATGCATCATAACCATGGAAATCATATAAATCAAAAATATTAAACACATGAGATATATCAAGACCACTAGGGAGCTCTACCTCATAAGCATTATCATTAATCTTCTTCAGAATCTTGCAGGGACCGATTTTCTTATATTTCAATTTATGATAAGTCCAAGTTGGAAACCTTTCCTTTCTAAGATAAACCATTAGTAGATCACCTGTAGTAAAAACTTGATACCTTCGAGTAGCATATGACATTGCAAAAAAATTACCCAAACTACGATTGACAATTTTTGTTTGTCCATCAGTTTGTGGATGATAAGCACTATTGAACTATAACTTTATCCCCGTATTCTTAGTGCAAAGCACCAAGGCACTTGGTTTATATTTTGGCTTTCATATTTGTTTTCACCTACTTAGGCTAGAATAAAAAAACCTTGGATGAAAATTCCATGTTTGTCAAAGGAAGACATCATTTTGTATGCTTAAGGCACTTTATGCAATTTATAAGCAAAAGTTGCTCATTAGGAAAATTTTGGTTTTTTAATGTTTTTGGTAAATAAATCTTAGGATTATGTGGTTTTAGTTGGTTTAAGGTATTTTGGAACCTTTTCCAAGTCCTAGAAGTGGAATCAAGTGAAAAATGTAAAAATTGCACTTTTTGTGCAAAGTTGCATTGTTGAAAGTTGTAAAAGTTGCTCAAAATTGCAACTTAGTGGGAAAAGGGTTATAACTATTAAAATATTGGTTGTAGTCATTGAAATATCCATAGGAGAGATATATACCTCATTTGTGAGGTCTGGAAGGTATTAATGTATGAATTGGAAGAAGTTGCAAAGAAGAAAATTTAATTTTGGAGTCATTTTTATGGTTGTTTGCATGCTACATGAACTCTATAAACTGTTAGACCAAATCTAATAGATTTTTGAGATAGAGAGTTGAATCAGCTTTCATTTTATTTTGGTCTCATCATTCTAAGTGTTTCCTTGTTCAAGTTATTACATTTTTAGTGAAATTAGGTTTTTAGGACACCATTTTGGTGTATTCAGCAAAGATGGGTCTCTAACTGCAATTTTCTTGGTTGAAATTTCATGGCCACTTGGGAAATTGTATCTAGTAGCATGATCTTGAAGATTCCAAGGTTCCAAAACTAGAGGGTGTGTTTTTTTATTTTTCCAACCAAGCCCTAGGTCAAGTGCCATGAAGGATTTGACCTCTTGTAGTGTGTTGATTTGTGAAGGAAGGAATTTGGGACTTGGTGAAGGGCTAAGCATTTGGAAATAATTTATTTTAGTTTTTTAAATCATTCCTAAGTATTGAGTTCATTTTCATAACCCCATTTCCTATTGGTTGCTTTGTAAACCAAGCCTAACTTGATCACTTAGGTCCATATTGCTTTGTGAAGGAAAGGGAATGTTAGAGTTGGGCTAGAACTTGATGCTTTGGGGTTTGAAGAAAATTTGAAAAGGGTATTCAAAAACCTAATTTTTTTTGGGTCTTATTTGAAACTTTGTAAAGTTAGATCCAAAAAGCCATTTCAAGAGGGCTAAAAAGGGCTCATAGGGCTACTAGGCCAAATTGGGGTTTAAGACTTTGTGCAAGCATATGATTAAAACTAGTGGTGTATTTTGTATTAAATAAGTATCGTAAGATCATTTAACATATTAGAACCTATTGTGGTTTCATAACATATGCCCCATTTTGAGTAACAAAATCAGGACCCCCTAGTTTGAAGTTTCTTTATGAGGCATCTAGTCTAAAGCCTTAGTCATTTTGAAGCTTCTCCTAGGTCTAGGCCAAACCCTGACCTCTGATCAGGAAGGGTTGGGCAATTAGATAGGAGAAAAAGTGTCAATTTTAAAGACTTTAATGTGCTTTTAAAGTGCACCCATGTGCACTAGCACACATGTGCACCAACTACGCAAGTGAACACTTCACCTCATTCTAAGGATGCACACATGTGCATTTGCATATGTGTGCACCCTTGGATGTGCACACTTAAGACCTCACCCCTTCTCTAACTTGCAAAATGCCAAGACGCACATGTGCACAATTTGGCACCATGCACACCATGCCAAGGTATGCATGTGTGCTAGTGCACAACTTCACACTTTGACAATTTGCTAAGGTAAATTTGTGCACTTGTGCTTCTTCCAAGGTGCACTAGTGCACAAAACTTTTTTTTTTGGGGAAAAATCCACTATTTTGACTAGTGTTGACACAATTTTGTTAGTCTGAGTTTTAGGGAGTCCTCTTTTGGGTTTTTCCAAAACAAGATAATTAATGTTTGCTTCTTTGTGTAGATGAAAAAGCATCCTTAACTTGTTACAAAGGTTTCAACTTGAAATTTTGAATAGAAGACCTCCAAAAAAGCTAGTTAAAAAGACCTAGATAAAACTTATAAAAAAGTATGAAAGCATTTGATCATTTTGGATAATCCAGAGCCCTTAATCTCTAACTAGGAAGGATCAGGCAATCAAAGAGAAGAAAGAATCAAGCAATTTTCACTAAAGATCAAAGATACAGAGGTTGGATACATGAACTAGAATAGGTTCTTCATCTTATGCAACTATTGATGACAAGATTCAACACAGGTGCCTTGGGATTTTAGAAGTAGAAGGAGTTCAGGTCTATGAAATTTTTTGGATATAAAGAGGATATAAATCATCAAAAGGATCAAAATAAGTACACAAAAGTGATCTAAAACCTCATTTCAGCAAAACCCAGAAACTGCTTTCAAAACTGAGAACTTTGATTTTTTGGTGAATTAAGCACCTTGCACAAATTTCTCCCAAGATGTGGAGGTGCACAAGTGCACAAGGTGTGTTTCTCCCAAGGTTCACTTCTATAGAGGTGCACTGATAGTTAACTAACAGTTCCAAATTTATAGCTTTCCATGCTCTGAAAATGCATTTTAACAGTAGTTTAACTCCTATAAACACCTAGTGAATGTGGAGCTTCTATTTTTGACACTTCCAAACACTCCTACATCATCTAATGGCTTTATTCTTCTTATTTTCTCATGCTTTCTTTGTCTTAATACATGTAAAGGCTCATGCATCCATTTAATTATATAAATATGGATGGAGTCCTACTAAGCACCAATTAGAGAGTCAGTTTATACATAAATAGATTTGTTTTATTAGTTTAGAAATATATGTCTGCATGAAGAGATATCTCACTCTCAACACAAATTGAGGAGAAAATTTCTTATAAATTCAGGAATGTAATATATTGTGGGTTCTTATTTTGATGCAATAATATATGTTATTGGTGCTCTCATTCAGAGTGTAGTTATTCTTGCCTGAGTGTGTTATATTTTGTGAATGTATGTTCATGGAGTGTAATGGAGCCAATAGTTTTATTGTGTTATTTTGATTGAGTGATCTTCTAATTTTGGTGTTTGCCACATGTTTACACATTTTACTGACATGCTAAGTTGGAGAAGAGATCACTTTGTTATTCCTACATAGCATTTTATCTCACATAAGCACACTTTTTGTGGCCTTGTGATCTAATGAAAAGTGAAATATCATACAGTTATTGAATTCCCATCAACAATTGCATCAATAGAATTAAGGAAGTGTTTCTCCTATTTTCATTGGTTACCTACTGATCTTTTCAAAGGCTCAATTCACAAATGTGTTGTTTTGTGGCTTATGTCCATTAGGGATTTACTTTTCAAGTCATTTTCTTAAACTTCTTGTTACCCTATCTTCGTTATTTGCTTTGCTAACCCCTAGTTAAATAAGAAATTCATATAGTTGCATTGTTAGGTTGCATTCATTTTAAAAAATAGAAAATACCAAAAACATATATCTTTTTGTGTTTAATTTTGAAACAACAAGAAGATTGATCATCTTATCTAAAATTGGTTCGAACCAACAAAGGCCTCCCTATGAACAAATACATTTATCTTCAACTGAGCAGATTCTAGTAGGTCGATCGGTCACCCAAAACCTTGATCAACTTTTGAAGGGAGAAGTTCAAAAGAATTTCTATCATTAAGCATCATCTAAATTGATAGCTCAACAGAACCCTTGGGACAAACTTCTAGGGTGTTTTCCTAGTATTCACCTAGTTGTGGGAGATTGGTGGGAAACCCATAAAGTGGGAAAGATTGGTTCTTTATCCTTGGATTCTTGGTGAAGTTGGAGAGTGTGTTTCTTTGATCCATTGGAGGATTAAAGGGTTATGAAACCTTGTAAGAAGGTTGAAGAGTTCACAGCCAGTTGGTTGATTTCAAGAGTGGGAAGCCCATTTGAAGCTTCTTAGTTGTGCTCTCTACATTAGGTGGTATTAGAGCCTAAGTAACTTTTGGGAAAGAAAAGATGGAAAAAGGAGAAGATATCCTTTTGAGGATAACCAACATTGAGTTGGAAAAGATAGTGAAAGAAAAAATGGCTGAGAGCAGGGTGGTCAGAGAGGAAAATAGAGAAATGAGAAGAGAAATTGAACTTGAAAGGGAAAGTATGCAGAGGAGACCATGAGGATTCTAAAGAAGAAGGAGGAGGAGGAGGAGATAACTTTCCTAACATGTCTAAAGATTAGAGGATAATGGTAGCAGCCCTATAGAGGGTAGGAAGAAAAGACAAAGGGGATTTACCTATGTTTGACGGAAAGCTGGAACCTAAGGCATGCATGGAATGGTTGGAGGCTCTTTAAAACCATTTTGAAGTAGAGGAGATACCTGCAAATCAAAGGGTGAAAGTGGAAAAAGCCAAGTTGAAAGGACTAGCCCTAAGTTGGTGGAACTTTCTCCAAAATGAAAGGGTAGAAGAAGAGAAGCAACCCATTTACGATGGAAAAAATCATGAAGCAATTTTTTCTAGAGAACTATGAAGTGATGCTCTATAAAAGGTTGCATAACCTCAAGAAAAAGAACATGGATGTAAGTTCTTATACTCAAGAATTTCATGCTTTGACTCCTAGAGCTAAGTTGTATGAAAATGAAAAGCAAAAGCTTGCAAGGTATGTTAGTGGGATTAGATATAATATAAAAGATGAACTAACCTTGGTGATAGTAGAATTAGTCCATAAATGTTATCATCTTGCCCTTAGGATTGAGGAGAAACAAAAAAGAAAATTTGAGAAAAGTAGTAGAGGAAGAGGGAAATCTTTTAGAGGAAGAGGTAGATATCAAGGAAGAGGAAACTATCCAAGAAACCAAGGGGAAGCTAGAAGAAGTCAAGGGGCTAAGAATGATAGCAGAAAAAAAAAAATTCTTTGGAGAAAGGAGAGCTAATTAAAGAGGCAGATTTGGTGGAAGGGGAACAAGTGTTTTCACAATAAGGTGTTACAACTGCAATCAAGTGGGTCACCAATATTTTAGGTGTCCAGAGAAGCAAGGATCAGTGAGCAGCCCAAGTGAAAGAAGAATTAATTTTTTGCAAGATGAGGATGTACTTAGTACAAGTTCTCATGCCAAGATAGTAGATGTAGAGATAGAAGAGTGTCTCATGCTGAAAAGAACTCTCTTGAAGGTACCCACTGATAAGGAACCACCACAAAGATGGTCATTGTTTATAATCACATGCAAGGTAAATGGTAAATTTTGTAAAGTTATTGTTGATTCTAGTTCAACTAATAATTTGGCTTTGAAGGAGATGGTAGAAAATTTAGGATTACAAACAATACCTCATCCTTACCCCTATAGAGTGTCTTGGTTGAAAAAGGAGCATCATGCCTTGATTAGTGAACAAGTAAGGGTAGAATTTCAGATTGGGGAGTATAAAGATAAAATTCTATGTGATGTGACTGAAATGAATGTTTGACATTTAATTTTAGGGAGGCCTTGGTAGTATGATATAGATGATAGGCATGATGGGAAACAAAACATTTATATCATAACCAAGGGTGGAGAAACCTACACTATGAGGCCACTCCCTAATGATGGAAGCCATAGGGTGACTAGTGTCATGATGGTAGGAGGTAAAGAATTTTTGCAGACCACCAAGGAGGAGAAAACACCATGTTTTTCCATCATAGTCAAACCTAAGAAGGAAGTCAAAGTTATGCCCCAATTGAAGTGTATGGAACATCAAGTAGGACCTAGAGAGGTTAGGGGGTTGTTGGAACAATATAAGAGTGTTTTTGTAGGAAGGGAACCAAAAAAAATTCCACCACAAAGGCAAATAAGCCATTACATATACTTGATACCTAGTGCTACATTATCAAATAAGGCAGCCAACAAGCTTACCCCTAAAAAAATGTAGAATTGTTGGCTAAGGGCTTTATAAGGAAGAGTGTTAGTCCTTATGTTGTAACTATTGCACTAGCTCCTAGAAAGGAAGCTACATGGAGGCTATGTATAGATTCTAGAGCCATTAACAAGATAACTATTAGATATAGGTTCCCCATGCCAAGAATTGAACATCTTTTAAATTATCTAGCAACTGTAATTCACTATTCAAAGATGGACTTAAAGAGTGGTTACCATCAAATCAGAACAAGGGAAGGTGATGAATGGAAAATAACCATCAAGACAAATAAGGGACTGTATGAATGGATTGTGATGTCATTTGGCCTATCTAGTGCAACTAGTATATTTATGAGACTTATGAATGAAATCTTAAAGCCGTTTATTAACAAATTTTGTGTTGTTTATTTGGATGGCATTCCTTTTTTTAATAGGTGCACCTAAAGCATTTGAAGTTAGTCCTTGAAAGGTTACATAAAGAGAAATTGAAGATAAATTTGGAGAAGTGTTCATTTTTGCAAGAAGAGTTGGTGGTGTTCCTTGGGTTCATCATTTCCAAAAACCAATTAATGATGGATCCATCCAAGGTAGAAGCAATTCCGAATTGGCCTACACCTAGGACAGCCACTGAGGTAAAATGTTTTCAAGGTCTTGCAAGTTTTTATAGAAAATTTGTGAAGAACTTTAGTGGTGTTTGTACCTCTATGATTGATACTATAAAAGGGGGAAGAAAATGTAAATTTGTATGGAATAATGAGTAAAATAATTCATTTGAGTATCTTAAGAGGAGAGTTACAGAGAAAGAAATCTTAGCATCACCTAATTTCCACAAGGTGTTCACAATGGAATGTGACGCTAGTAACAAGGAAACAGGAGGAGTACTAAGCCAAGAAGGGAGGCCTATAACCTTCTTTAGTGAAAAGCTAAATGAATCTAAACAAAAGTATTCAACTTATGATTTAGAAATGTGTGCTTTGGTTCATTTGTTGAGAAAGTGGAGGCATTATCTCTTGCCCAAAGAATTTATTGTTTTTACTAACAGTCAAGCTCTTAGCTTCTTGAATAGAATGGAAAAGCTGAACCACAAGAACATGAAGTGGATGGAATTCATCCAAGCTTACACTTTCTCCATAAAACACAAGAAGGGGACAACAAAAAAAGTTGTTGACACCCTTAGTAGGAAGAATTTGACGGTAAAAGAAATTCAAGTGAGTAGTATTGGTATTGAAGCCATGAAGAACATGTATGCAGCAGATGAAGACTTCAAGGAGGCATATGAGGTTTGTAAATCCATGAATAAAAGGTATCATATTGATTTTTTTGAGTTTATATTACAGGATGGATTATTATTTAAAGGTAATCAACTTTGTGTACCTAAAGGATCAGTTAGGGAGAACATTATCAAAGAGAAGCATTGTGGGAGTCTTGCAGGGAACTTTGGCATTGATAAGACTTTAGAGTAGGTTAGAAGATTTTTCTATTGGCCAAAGATGCAGGCAAATATTAGGAAGTTTGTAGAATGTTGCATGATTTGTCAAAAGGGCAAAGGGAGATCGTCAAATGCAAGACTGTATACTCCTTTACCTAAACCCACTAAGTCATGGGACTCCATCAGCATGGACTTTGTCATAGGGTTGCCTAGGACTAAAAGTGGATTTGATAGCATATTTTTTTGTTGTTGAATAGTTCTCTAAGATGGGTCACTTTCTACCTTGTAAAAAAACTCATGATGCTTCTCACAAAATTGGTATCTTCTTTAAGGAAGTTGTCAGACTCCATGGATTACCATTAACCATTGTGTATAACAACGATTCTAAATTTCTTGGACATTTTTGAAGAACATTGTGGAAGAGGTTGGACACACAATTGTTATTTTCTTCAGCATATCATCCCCAATTTGATGGCCAAACTGAAGTTGTCAATAGATCATTGGGTAACCTATTGAGATGTCTAACCAAATAACATGGAGTTGCTTGGGATATTATTCTTCCATGGGTTGAATTCCCATTTAATGATTCAGTGAATAGAAGTACAAGTTTAACTTCATTTCAGATTGTATATGGAGGCCATCAAAGATGAGTCTTAGAGTTGAGAGACTTGGGAGATAGTCACAAGAGGAGTGCACAAGTTGAAGATTTTATAGAGATTATGAAGGACATCCATCAGCAAGTTAAGGATAAATTTGGACCTTTAAGCAAGAAAGTACAAGGCACATGCTGATAAGAAGAGAAGGGACTTACATTTTTAGGTAGGGGATCTAGTAATGATTCACCTGAGGAAGGAGAGAATGCCAAGGGAGAAGTATACTAAGATAATGATGAAGAAGAGAGGGCCATTCAAAATTCTAAAGAAATATGGTAACAATTCCTATCACATTGACTTACCTACTGATTAGGTATCTCTCCTATCTTTAATGTGGTAGATATCTATGCATTCAAGGGTCCAAAGGATAATGAGGAAATTGAGGCAGTGCAGTGACAAGAAGAATTAGATTTATTACAAGAACTACCACAAGTGCATAAACCTACCATTAAAGCCATTTTGGGAAAAAGAAAAATAGAAAAGACAAGAAGGAAAGGATATTATGAATACTTGATCAAGTGGGAACATAAACCAATAGAGAATGCAAGTTGGCTTTCAAAGAAAGACATCATCAAGCTTGGGAGCAGACTTGAAGACATTCCAACTCAAGAGACTTGAGTTTCTTTTCACCTGGGGAGTATGGTGTAGAGTGCCAATGCACTTAGTTTATATTTTGGTTTTCATGTTTGTTTTCACCTGCTTATGCTAGAATAAAAAAAACCTTGGATGAAAATTCCATGGTTGTCAAAGCAAGACACCATTTTGTATGCGTAAGGCACTTTAAGCAATTTATAAGTAAAAGTTGCTCATTAGGAAAATTTGGGTTTTTTAATGTTTTTTGTCAAGAAATTCTAGTATTGGGTGGTTTTAGTTGGTTTTAGGTATGTTGGAACCTTTTCAAAGTCCTAGAAGTGGAATCAAGTGAAAAATGTAAAAATTACACTTTTTGTGCAAAGTTGTTTTTGAAAGTTGTAAAAGTTGCTCAAAATTGCAACTTAGTGAGAAAAGGGTTACAACTATCAAAATCTTGGTTGAAACCATTGAAATATACATAGGAGAGATATATACCTTATTTGTGATGTCTGGACGAAATTAATGTATGGATTGGAAGAAGTTGTAAAGAAGAAAATTCAGTTTTGGAGTTATTTTTACTGTTGTTTACATGCTGCACAAATTGTATGGATTTTAAAACCAAATATAAAGGATTTTTGAGATAGATATTTGAATCAGATTTCATTTATTTTTGGTCTCATCATTCTAAGTGTTTTCGTGTTCAAGTTATTGCATTTTTAGTGAAACTAGGTTTTTAGGACACCATTTTGGTGTATTCAGCAAAGATGGGCCTCTAACTGCAATTTCCTTGGTTGTAATTTCATGGCCACTTGGAAAATTTTATTTAGTAGGGTCTTCTTGAAGATTCTAGGGTTCCAAAATTGGAGGATGTGTTTTGTGATTTTTCCAACCAAGCTTAGGTCAAGTGCCATGAAACATTTGACCTCTTATAGTGTGTTGATTTGTGAATGGAAGGAGTTTGAGACTTGGTGAAGGGATGAGCATTTGAAAATAAGTTATTTTAGTGTTGATAGTCATTCTTTAGTATTGAGTTCATTTTTGTGACCCCATTTCCTATTGGTTTCTTTGTAAACCAAGCCTAACTTGATCACTTAGGTTTATGTTGCTTTGTGAAGGAAAGAGAATGTTGGAGTGGGGCTAGAACTTGATGCTTTAGGGTTTGAAGAAAATTTGAAAATGGTATTCAAAAACCTAATTTTTTGGGGTCTTTTTTGAAACTTTTTGAAGTTAGATCCAAAAAGCCATTTTAAGAGGGCTAAAAGGGACTCATAGGGCTACTAGGCCAAATTGGGGTTTGAGGCTTTGTCCAAGTGTATGATTCAAACCATTGGTATAGTCTATGTTAAATAGGTTCCCTAATACCATTTAACATATTAGAACCCTTGGGGAAAACTTCTAGGGTGTTTTCCTAGTATTGAACTAGTTGTGGGAGATTGGTGCAAAACCCATAAAGTGGGCAAGATTGGTTCTTTGTCCTTGGATTCTTGGTAAACTTGAAGAGTGTGTTTCTTTGATCCATTGGATGGTTGAAGTGTACTAAAACTTTTTAAGAGGGTTGAAGAGTTGATAGCCAATTGGTTGATTTCAAGAGTGGGAAGCCCATTTGAAGTTTCTTAGTTGTGCTCTCTGCATCACTTCTTCTATAAGGTCCTTCATAAATGACTTAAGAACTTAGTATCTCAATCAAAGGTGATAATTTTTTTAACGCCATGAAATTTGACTATTTCAAAAAAGAATAACTTGGCCACCCTAGTGGCATCACTAGTTTTATTACAAATAATGAATGAGCCATTTTTTAGAATCTGTCCACGACTAAAATGATAGTCATTACCTCAATGTGTATGTGGTAGTCCCAATACAAAGTCCATAGTCAAGTTTGTCCATAGTCCTACTAGGACTGTTAATGTCATGTACAATCCATTTTCCTGAGAGTGCCCTTTGGCTACTTGACAAATCTGACACCTTCCCACAAACTTGGTGACATCTCACTTCATCTTTGGCTAATAGTACTTATCTACTACCAAAGTTTTTTTTTTATCCTTCTTAAAATGCTAAGCTATACCACTATTATGAGATTCTCTAACAATATTTTCCCATTGAGCCTACAAGAACATGCAACTACTTTCCCTTGAATAAATAATCATCTTGCATAAGATACTCACTTTGAATAGTGCCAACATGCCTCAGTACTAGATTCTTCAACTGATAAACAATTTCCCAAAAGTCACTATCAGATTCATACAAGTCTTTGATTGCATCAAATCCAATAACTTTTATTCCCATGGTGATCAGAAGAACAACTCACCTACTCAAGGCATCTGCAACTTGATTTTGTTTCCCAAATTTATGCTTCAGAACAAAAGTAAACCCCTATAGGAAAGAGACCCATTTTTCATGTCTAGTGTTCAATTCCTTTTGTGTTCAAATATTTTAGAGCAATATGGTCTATAAATAACACAAATTCTTTGGCTACTAGATAATGCTTCCAATGTCTCAAAGCTTGCACAATTACATGGAATTCTATATCATATGTAGAATATTTATTTCGCACATCATTCAATTTTTCACTAAAAAAAGTAATCAACCTACCTTCTTGACTGAGTATAGCACCATTACCCACATGTGAGGCATCACAATCCACTTCAAACACTTTATCAAAATCTAGTAGGGTTGGTATTGGAGCTTTAGTGATGTTCTTTAGATACTAGAAACTCTCTTCAACCTCTTTGGTCCATGAAAACTCTCAACCCTTAGTGCAGTCTATCATAGGTGCTACAATGCTACTAAAATTATGAATGAATTTTCTATAGAATGTAACCAAGCCATGAAAACTTCTCACCTCCGTGGTACTATGTGGACTGTGTCATTCAAGAATGGCTCAAAGTTTCTCTAGATCCATCTTGACACCATCTACAAAAATGACAAACCCCAGAAAAACCAAGCTTTCTTGAATAAACCTACACTTATTCAAATTAGCATAGAGTTTCTCTCTTCTCAATACCCCCAATATGATCCTCAAGTGTTGCAGATCTTCTTCCCTTACTAACAATTGCTATATCATCAAAATAAGCTACTACAAACTTACCAGTGTAGGAACACAACGTAGTGTTCATGAGTCTCATAAAAGTACTATGTGTGTTGGATAAACCAAAAGGCATAACCTTCCAGCTTACAAACCATCCCTAGTTTTGAAATTAGTTTTCCACTCATCCCCCTCTTAGATGCAGATCTAGTGGTACCCACTTCGTAGATCAATCTTAGATAAATACATTATTCCAGCAAGAACACCCATCATGTAATCCAAATGTGGGATAGGAAAAGGATACTTGATGGTTATCCTATTGATGGCTTGACTACCTATTTACATCCTCCATGTTCCATCTTTCTTTGGGGATAACAACATTGGGATAGCATGGGGGCTCATGCTTTCCTATACTAAACCTTTTTGTATGAGCTCAGTCACCTATTTGTCTAGTTTTGCATGTTGTGTTAGGCTTATTCTATATATCTCTTGATTGGGAAGACCTACTCCTAGAATAAGATCAATATGATGTTGGATATCTCATTTTGGGTGAATTCCATCAAGTAGCTCCATTGGAATAACATCTTAATATTATTCCAACACCATAGCTACTTCTGGTGGTATATTCAAGTCTTCCTCTTTCCCCTTTTGTACTACCAATTCATAACAACACCCTATTACTTTCATCTCCTTGACAAGTTCTTTTTCAAATAGCATATTTTCAATTTTTCCATCACCCCTGAGAGGTAATAAGATTACCTTAGATCCATCCTTCCAGAAGGTGTAAGTATTATTTTCCCCATTATGAATAACCTTTTTGTCATACTACTAGGGACAAGCCAAAAGGACGTGGCATGCATCCATAGGAATCACATCACACCATATCTCATCCTTGTAGACCTTTCCTATGGAAAATTTAACAAGGAACCTCTTATCTACTATGACTTCACTTCCCTTTTTAAACCATGCAATTTGAAAAGGATGAGGGTGATTTTTACACTAGAGATTTAGTTTCTCCACCATTTCTTTAGAAACCATATTCTCACAACTGCCTCCATCAATAATTACTTGGCATACCTTTCCTCTTGAGGTACACCTTCTCTAAAATATGTTGGTCTTGAGCCATGAATCATTAATGTTTTTCTCCTCTACATCCTCCTTGGCTGGAATAATCATTGTCCTCATCATCATGAGACTTTCTCCAATATTTGGAGACACTTCTTGTTTGGATCCTTCATTGTCAGCCTGGGCTAGGTTCACTATGAATGGCCCTCCTTGATTTCTATCTTTCCTATAAAAACTGGAACACTCGAAGGCCCTAGTGTGCCCTTCTTCTCCACACCTAAACCAAGTGAGAGGCCTTCTCTAGTTTTCCCAGCCTCTTCTACTTTCGTAGCCTTGACCTCTCTAAAACCCTCTTCCTCTTTCTTGATTTGGAGGATCTTTCCTAGTGTCTATATTCTTTTAGATCCTTGAAAAGACTCTCCCCAAACATTATTAGAACATCCCTAAAATGGAGTTGAGGTACGCCTTCGACCACCTCTATTCCTCTAGATATATTTCCTATTATTCTTTTCTTCAACCTTTAGAGCTAATTGGTCGGCTTCCTCCATACTGTCAACACAATGCATGCTCAGTTCATCTTTGATAGAGAGTTTTAGGCCATTCATATATCTAGCAGCCATCTACTCATTATATTCTTGATTCTCCATGTGCATGGATAGCTTGTAGAATTCATTCGTATAGTCTTGCACTGAAGATGATTTTTGCTTCAAATTTTGGAATTTGTGAAAGAGGGTTTATGAATAATCCATGGGCAAGAATTTTTCTTTCAATTTTTTCTCCATCTTACTCCATGTCTTAATCTTTTCCTTTTCCTTTCTAGTTCACTACTTTTGGAGGTGATCCTACCATATCATTGCATGTCCTTTTAATTTTGTGCATGCAAACTTCATCTTATTTTCTTCTATCATAGGCTTCCATTAGAAAAAGATTCCTCGATTCATTTAGTCAGTCTATTAGCTCTTTTAGCTTAAGACAACTAGCATAGTCTGAAACATCAATCTTTATTACTTCACTTCTTCCTTCTAAATCCCTAAGAACTCTATATTCATAGCTCATTTTGATCAACACCTCTTTAGTTTTCCTCTTCATTAGATTCATTTCCTCTTAGTATTCCTTGATTATCTAGTCACTCATTGAGTTGTTCAATATCCCTCTGCATATCCAGCACCAATCTTTACATCGATATGACACCTCATCTTCCTCTTCCTCTTCTTCTCCCAACCATCTTCCCACTCTAATAACAAATGATGTAGCCCAAACCCTTCAAAGCAATAACTTAGAAAATTACACAACACAAAAGTTTCAAAATGTGAGATTGTTCATTAAACTTTTCCAACTCTACTATTTCTCTACAATGAAAGAAAATGACTACTTATTACAATTTCAAAAATTACCATATTTGGAAAAATTTTGACAAATATATTTTTTCCATTTTTGGAAATTTTCAAAAGTCATCCTACAAATCCTAAATTTTCCTAAGAAAAGCCCCCAACTTAGGATAGATGAATTGACAACTAATCTACGAAATCAAGAATATGATTTTAGATTTATTACAAAAACAACTTTCTAAAAAATTGGAAAAAACATAAAAATCCAAATTCAGAGGTCAAGATGATATTTTAGGCTCCTAAAAAAATGTTGAAATGGCCACCTATTAGCTAAGCTTGATCGAAAATCCAAATAACTCCTCCTCAAGCAACTTCCTATAAAATTGCAGCCAAAACCCACATCTAAGTCAAAAGTTATGACCCTTGAATGCTCCTGCATCAAGACATCATCAATATTATTCTCACCATCAATAGTAATTAAACCTCTTCCTTTGATCAAACAAGGAGTGCTATCACCAAATCTAACAATACTACCATCATACTTGTCAAGCTTCACAAATTTATTCATATTAGTGAACACCCATCATCTGTTATCCATTCATCCTTCTACTCTATCTAAGTAACAAGATCTTTCTCTTCAATCATTGGAGTTTCATCCCTTATAGAAATAAAAAAAATCTCATCCATGTTGTTTTTAGATTCAAGATCAATAGCACCTTCACTTGTAACATAATGACATTTCTTCTAATATCTAGGCTTAAATTTTCTTGGCTTATGGTTACAAATTATTTCTATATATCTTGATGCAAAATTAAAAAATCTTATTGCATGAAAAGGATTTTAAAGGCATATTTCCTTCATACGTACCTTCACCTTTTGGTAAACTTTTAGTGATCATCATTTTTAATCTCTCTTGTTTTATTACCTCTTCCTCAATTTCTTCCCACTCCTTAGCATATCTACTAAATCTTGTAGAATTAGCAAAACTTATAGAAACATTGTGACACGTGTTATCATTTCCTTTAGATAATGGATTTTTAAATGTTGACTCCATATTAGGTAAAGAATTTCCTAGTTTATTAATTTCAAAAGTAGATAGCTTACTAGCCAATGATTCCCTTGTCACTATTTGAATAGTTATGATCTCCTCAATAGCTGCTGATTATATAAAGATGAAAAGAATCTAGGAATCTTTGGCACAATCTCATCTTTGATAATGTCTCCTCTAGAAACTCTAATTCTATGGGTAACTTTTATAATCTTCTACATGTATGGCATGATGTTCTCATCTTCAGTCATCCTCATAGATTTCAACTATATTTTCAGAATTTGTAAGCTTTCTTATAGAATAGACTTGTCTCATTCATAATGTGACTTGTAATCCAAACTTCATGATTAGTATTGTTAGTCCAAATAGGCACTGAGAGATGGGGATGAATCACTGCAATAATAAATTTTATAAATGAACTTGAAATCTTCCAAAGAAACAAATATGAAAAATTAATAATAATTTAGAATATTATAACATCCAAAATTCATAGAGTTTAATACAAGACACCAAGATTTTTGGTATCATGGAAACCCGTGTTAGAGGGAAAACCCTTGGTGGGGATAGAATCGAAAAAAAATCACTGAGCTCTAGGAAATATGGCTTGTTAGGACTGATAACAACCGCCTTGTTAAAGGCATGCCCTATTAAGAGCATTCCATTCTTGTAAGGAGCTAGAAAGTTATGTTAAATAGTACTCTATTAAAAGATTTAAAATAAAATCTAGTGTGTCACCTTGAAAAGATTTTGAATCTTAATGGTAGAAATCCTTTCGAATCTCTCTCTTGAAAATTTGATCAATGACCAACTCCAAGGTTCTAGATGGCTATTTTTCAAGCTTCTAGGTAACTCGATTGAAGATAAATGTGAATTTTCACAAGGAAGTCTTTGCTGGTACCTACTAATTATGCACAACTTTTCTGAAATGTAACCTCAAAAAAGATACATTTTTATATTTTCTATTTTATGATGAATGCAACTATATGAATTTCTATTTTAACCAAGTGTTTGAAAATAAAATAACAAAGATAGAGTAACAAGATATTTGAAGCAAATGGCTCAAAGGGAAATTCCTAATGGACAAACGAAAGTAATAACACATCTGTGAATTAAATTATCAAAAGGATTTAGTAGGAAATCGATAAAATTAGGTGAAGTGCTTCCACAACTCCATTGATGCAATTTTTGATGGTAACTTCAATATAAAAAATTGAAAGATGTTTCACATTTCATCAAATCACAAGGTTATGGAAAGTGCACTCACACGAGACAAAACGCTATGTAAAAATAACAGTGATACTTTCTCCAATTTGTCACAACAACAACAAAATTTAACACGAGGCAAACACAAAATATCGCACAATTATAAAAACACAATAAACCAATAGCTCCATTATTATTCATGAACATGCATTCACAAAAAATAACACACTCCAGCAAGATTTAATACACTTAGAATGAGAGCACCAATAGTATATATTATTGCATCAAACTATCAATCTCGAGTACATCTTACATCCATGTATTTAAAAGAAATTCTCTCCTCCTTTCATGTTAGGAGTGAGAGCTTTTCTAATGCAAACTCATGATAAAAACTAATAAAATAAAGCTAATTACATACAAACTCACTCTCTAAATGGTGTTGTGTAGGTCTCCACCCTTGTTTATATCAATTAATGAGTGCATGAGCCTTTACATGACTTTAAAAAATAAAAAAATAAGAAGATAAGAAGAGAGAATCCATGAGATGATCTGAGAGTCACTGGAACTTCTAAAATACAAGTTTTTCCTTCTCTAGGTATTTCTTGGAGTTAAATTGTATCAAAATGCATTTTTGATGCATGGAATGCTTGAAAATAGAAACTAGCAGTTAATTAGTAGTGCACTGCTTCTTCAAAAAAATCGGTGCACCTCTTTATTTGGCACACCTCTGGAAAGCACACCTTTGAAAAAGAGTACCTTCAAAAAGTCTACCTATGCACCTTCAAGGAAGTGCGCAAGGTGCTTAATTCACCCAAAAAATCAAAGTTCTCAGTTTTGTAATGATTGTTGAGATTTTCTCAAATGAGTTCTAGGACCAATATTGTGTACTTTTTTTTTTTTTTTAATGATTTAGACCAATTTGTGCACCTTACGCACCTATGCACTTTTCTTTTCAAAAACTTGTAAAATTGCACACCTGCGCACCTTAACATCTTTGGGATCTTAGGAATCTTCAAGACTTTAGAATTGTGCACCTTAACACCTTTAAAAAATGCACCTTCAAAAAGTGCAACTTCAAAAAGTGCACCTTCAAAAAGTGTACCTTCAAAAAATGCAAGGTGCTCAATTCACCCAAAAATCAAAGTTCCTAGTTTTGAAAATAGTTTATTGTTTTTTCTCGAATGGGATCTAGGAGCCCTCTAGTGTACTTACTCCTTATCTTTTTGTTGATTTATGCCCTCTTTATAGTCCAACATTGTCATAGACTTGAACTCCTACTTCTTCTATCTGAAATCCTAAGGCACCCATTTTGAAAATACACATAACATACCATAATAATTATTTGTTCTATGAATGATGATAATGCCATGATGACCTACACAATAGATAAACATTAGTATACTTGTAATAGGGGGTAAGCTACAAAATTTCTACTCCCTAAGGAACATTGGAAGATACCCTATTCTGAGGAATGAGCTTTTGTGAACCAAAAAAAAGGAGGTCAAAAGTGTTTGTTGTGGAACTACAACAAATATCCCCAAAAAATAAAGAAATGGCAAAGGCATTTCTTTATCAGTGAGCAATTTTTCAACCTGTATCAAGTTTTCAACTTCATGATAGATATCACTAGTGGCTTTTGAGAATTTCAAACAAGAAACTCAAACTTTTCAATTTTCATGCTCAATGTGTGTTCAATGTATTAATTCCCTTGATGATCCTAAGTGCCAACCACCATGAGTGTCCAGCAACATAGAAATTATTAGAGTGGGGTTGTCTTTTCACTAAAAGACTAATATTTTAGTGTCTAATACAACCGCTCAACTTAGAGTACATCGGAGGCAGTTAAGCCCTTGTCATGAATCTTGAGGGGAGCACTGAACATTTTTCAAACAATCTTCCCCTCAATGTTACGCAAGGATCTAAGGATTAAAACCTATGACCAAGCTCTGATACCACTTGTTAGAGTGGGGTTTCCATTGCACCAAAAGACCAATCTATTAGTGCTTGATACAACCACTCAACTTATACTACATAGGAGGTAGTTAAGCCCTTGTCATGAATCTCAAGGGGAACATTGAACATTTTTCCAATAGAAACAATCTTTCACTAATCAATGAGAGTTTGAGAAATCCCCATCAACAAATTTCTAATCACTATATGATCACATGTGAGAAACTATTCAAAGGGATCTTAATGAGTCATCAATTACTGGTCTTTTGCATTTCTGGTGATCCATTTGTCAACTTCACAGAGCTTGTGTATTTTTACTTAATTCTTCCTTGAAACTTTTGTTCATTTGAAGTGACCCAATGATTATATTGTGCTAGCTCACATTGATCACCTTATTTTGGTTCATACCAAGTTCCTGAGTCCTATTTGATGGCACCATTTTTTTTTTTTTAAATGTGTTGACAATGATTAGACTGTGTGGTCAAGGTGTTGGTGTTCCTTTCTTATGGACCTTTTCCAATCTGATGACTCATTCATTCCTCTTTTAATTAACTTTGGTAAACTCACATGCCAAAAAGTGATTTTGATAAGCCCCTAGGGAAATCCTCTGTTCAAATCAAAAAGTCTTGGACTATCCCTTAGCTATTGTCTATGTGGGTTGAAAGAAAACTAGATGACCAATTCTTTAAATTTGTAAAGTGTTGAGATTGATCGATCTAGAATCTGATTTTAAGGACAAAAATCATCTTTACCTTTGAGAAACATATTTATTTAGTCCATACAAGAAACAAATTTATTCAGATTCTTTAACGAAGAAACACCTCTTCTAGAAATTGAGACTAATTGGGATGGACCACATGTTGGGAACAACCCCAAAAAAATACAGTGACTCTCTAACTCAAAGACTAAAAAAGAAAAATATGCAAAAAACCCAAACAAAATAGACTCGACAAAAAGAAAACTAATACCTAACTAAAGACTAAAAAAACACTTGTATATAGAAAACCCTAAATAATAAGAACATGGGGTGGTTGTTACGAGATTTCTCATTATGTGCAATAGTAATAACCCAACCCATATAGTTCTAAAAATGTTGACTTATCTTTTTATTCTCAAAAAAATAAAATTAGGGAAATCTTGGTTGTTATTTCAAGTACAAATCAAACAAAACTAGACATTGTGCTAAATCTCCATGGTTATGATTGATCCACAAACAAGTTTTCTTTCCTTTAGCATCATATTCAAACTAAAAATTGTCAAATTGAGAGGGATAATGGAAAGATATAACTTGATCTAATGAGTCCCCCAACATAGGGGTACACTCACACATTGTAATTTCTCCTTCTGGTGGTCTTTTCTCATGGTACACAACTCTAAGCACACATGGAAACACTAGTTTTGATGATGTAATATAGCTATTATAATTGTTGAAATTAAGGTTAAAGTTTGTTTATTAGTGACTCATACTTAGTCAATTAATTAAGCTACTACCAAGCTTATCTTTTAGCTTGTAGTGTTAATGAAGTGCTCCAATTACTACCTAGTAATATAGTTACTACTGAGTAATATAGTTGCTAGCAAGTTCCAAAATCTTTATATAGTTCATGATGAGAAGTATCTATCGAGTTTGCAATATTAGTGATGATAATCTATGTTGACTAAGCCAAAGAGAGTCAACTAGGTGATTCATTTTATACCAAGCTCATAGTGTTAGTGTTGACTGAGCTATGGAGTGTCAACCAAGTGATTTTATCATAGAATATGAAGAGAAGAAGTGTGAATTGAGAAGGATACAAAAAGTATAAGGGACAATAAAGATTTATCTATAACAGCAAGGCGATCTTTACATTTCAAAATAATCTCAACCAGCAAATCAGAGATAAACCACGGGTTCATCCTAACAGGTGTATCAATTAAATCCTTTAATAGGGTAGACTTAACAGTCTTTAACAAATCTCTTTACCGAATGCATACTTCATTGTATGTTTTGTAAATCCTTTCACAAGGTGGACCTATATTTCCTTATTGCTCCTAAAAAGGAAGATCATCATAAGTGATCAATTGTAGGCCTTAACAAGCCAACTTTATACTGCAATACTAAAGCTTGTGGGTATTATCCCCACCCTAGTTTTACTTTCTGTTTGGAAGGTTTATGGGTCACCATATCTTGTGTCAAAGTGTTATGAATTTTTTATTGCTTTCATTCTTTCATGCATGAAATTAGATTATAATATTATATGAAGGAATAATTGGTGAAATAAGTTAAAGTTTTATTGGTTCCTAATTCACCCCTCCCCTCTTAGTAACCTTGCTTATCTCATATTTTCAACAATTGGTATCAGAGCATTTGGTTCTCAAAGAATAAGTTTAATAACTTGAGAAAAGATCAAAGGCAATTGAGGTATACAAGCTATAAAAGACTATTGATAATGACAAGTTGGATTTGGAATTGGCTATTGGAAATCTCAAAAAGGTAAAGGAGCATCTTTCTCAATCTCTACAAAGAAGGAAAAAATTGGTAGAACAAAAAAATAACAATCTCTATATTAAAGAAATATTTGAAGATTTATGTCCTAAGCAAAACTCAGATGAAGCTGATGAAGAAATCCAAGATCTACTTAAGAAGAATCTTACTCTCCAAGAAGAAGTAAGAAATATGAAAAGAGAACAAGAAATCCAATCAGTTAGACTATGTGAAGTCATAGAACAAAAGGAAAAATCCATAGAAGAGATAGAAGAAAAGAACAATGAAATTAATTAACTATCCATTCAGCAAGTAGATTTTATTGATCAACTCACTACTACAAATGAAGGATTCATGAATCTAAGATTAGAGAATGAAAGATTACAAAACTATCTAAACACTGAGAAGCAAAGCAATGAGAGGGTGATGAAATCTCAAGAAAGAATGAATTAGTTGAATGAAAAAAATTAGTATAGACATAAAGGAAAAGTAGGATTAGGTTATATAGAAGAAGGAGAATCATATAAGCAAGGAGCTCAAAAGAAAAAAAGGTCTACTTGCAATCACTATGGTAAGATAGGTCATACATCAAACAAATGTTGGAGCAATGGAAAACCAAGATTCAATGGAAAGTGCTACAATTTCAATAAGAATGGACATAGAAAAAGTGAATTCAAGGAGAAATATAAGTTTGAAGGAAAATGCTATAGTTGCAATAAAAAAGGACACAAATCTTCAAAGTGCAAAACTAAGAAATTGAATCTAGTAGAACAAATTGTAAAAGCTATATTTGGATGGGACTACAACACATGTTGTAGATTCCACTACTATGGAGAATTTGGGTACATTGGAGAAAATAGTGTGAAACATCACGAGGAAAAGAAACACCACTAGAGGATGTTTCATTTATACAAAACTTGAACACCTTGCCAAGAATTTTATGAGCACTGGAAGAGTTAAAGATGAAAAGAAAGCCAAAGCTAACAATATCATAAAACAAATGAAGCAGCAATGGGTGCCAAAGTCTCCTAACAAAGAAAGCTTGAGTCATGAAGTAAATATCACTCATAAGTTGGGTGACTCAAGCATCTCAACTTGAACTCCCACAGAAATAACTAGAACTAAAATTTTGAAACAAACATCTCTCATCAGTTCTAGCCAGCTAGAAGAAAAGATCTTTATTAGCATTCAAGATGCACAAGGGTCACCAAGTGTTTGTGAAAATTAAAGACCTTTACTAAGCTAGGTTGTGTCACAAGACCCTACCAAGCAAGGTTGGGTTACACTAAAGTATTGTGTGTGGACACCGAGTTGTTGAAGACTCTATCGAGTAATGTTGAGATTGTCAAGCTATGAATGTTTGTTGAGTATTAAAAGACGGAACCAAGTGGAAGATAGTTTATCACCGAGCGAGTGGTCATACCAAAGCATTTATGGTGATTGAAAAGTGAAAATTTGTTAAAAGGAAGAAAATTTGAATACAAATTATTGGAACAAGTGTCAAAGAAAATTTTAATAAACCAAGTAGAATTATCTACTATTCTTAGTTCATTAAAAACATCTACAAATAATGTAACTTCATTATTTAGTAAGTTGTGAGATACATCTATCTTTACCCAAGGAATCAAGGAAAAATTATCTAAGATAGATGAAGACTTGAAGGAAAGTGCACACCAGTTGTCACTTGACCCAAGCTATAGTTCTACTCACTACTCAAAGATTAGATATTTGACAAATTTGTGAGAAAAATTATTAAGGGACGAAGCCAGGATCAAGGCCAAACTTGTAGACATCCAAGGCGTGATTCTTCCAAACATGGATGCATTGCACATGCCAAGACACTCATCCACGATAATAACTTCTCCATAGTTTATCACATGATGGAGTTATCAGCAGAATTGTAGATTGTATTACATGTAAGCAAGGTGTTATAGGAAAATTGGGACAAGACAATAGCATTGATTTTGAAGGTACATTTTGACTTATTGTCACATTTTGGCATTAACATTTAGTATACACCTTTGGCATTTATGTCATAAGGGGGAGAAGTAAAATATCATATCAATGTATAAATGAAGAATATTGAGGAGAAGTATAATATGAGATATATGTATGGGGGAGAAACATAGTATTATACAAATACATGTATAGATAATCAAAAAACATCTTTTTACAAAAGCAATTTTGAAAAATCTCAAAAATAGAGTATGTTACTCAGTTGTAGACACAGAAAGGAGATAAAAGAATGTTTTGGACTTGAAATTCTAAGCATTTAGTTTTGGATTGATAAGTATTCTTTTGGCTAATGCCAAAGGGGGAGATTGTTGCCATTAAGGTCAAAGTTTATTTATTAGTGACTCACACTTAGTCAATTGGTTAAGCTGCTATCGAGCTTATCTTTTAGTTTGTAGTGTTAACCAAGTGCTCCAGTTACTACTAAGTAATATAGTTTCTATCAAGTACTATAGTTGTTACCGAGTTCTACAGTTGCTATTGAGTTCCAGAATCTTTATACAGTTCATGATGAGTAGTATCTACCAAGTTATTTACTGGCAGTGCTAACTAAGCATGTAGTATTAGTGATGAGAATCTAGTGTTGACCAAGCCAAGGAGTATCAACCAAGTGATTCGGTTTATACCAATCTCATAGTGTTAGTGTTGACTGAGCCATGGAGTGTCAACCAAGTGATTTTTTTTATATACCCAATTTCATAGTGTTCAATGAGTCACACAAGTGCTAACTGAGTTCAAGATACATGGAAGTGATTAGTATGAACTGAGCTTCTACATCTAACAAGTGCATGATGATGCCAAGTGTTGACAGAGGTTTCTAAGTATCAGAACATCATCGATTTTTTCTTCTAAACCTGAGTGTTAGCAGTTGGGCCAACTTTTTGATCTTGATGGAAAGTTATATTGTAGCTAACTTTAATGAATTATAATTTTGATTGGTATATATGTAATGAATTCTATTATATCCAAATAAGTATGTATGAAGTGAATATGAAGAGAAGAAGTGTGAAATGAGAAGGCTACAAGCAGTATAAGGGAAAATAAATATTTATCTATCACAACAAGGTGATCTTTACATTTCACAGGAATCTCAACCAACAAACTAGAGTTCCAAATCAAAGATTAGCCACCAGTTTATCCTAACAAGTGTATCAATGAAATCCTTTAATAGGGTAGATTTAACAGTCTTTGAAAAATCTCTTTACCGAGTGCATACTTCATTGTATATTTTGTAAATCCTTTCACAAGGTGGACCTAGCAATCCTTATTGCTCCTAATAGGGAAAATCATCAGAAGTGATCAATTGTAAGCTTTAATAGGCCAACTTTATAGTACAATATTGAAGCTTGTGGGTGTCATCCTCACCCCAATTTTACTTTCTATTTGGAAGGTTTATGGGTCACCATATCTCGTGTCAAAGTGTTATGAATTTTTTACTTCATTCATTCTTTCATGCATGCAATTAGATCAGAATATTATATGAAGGATTAATTGGTGAAATCAGTTAAAGTTTTATTATTTCCTGATTTACCCCTCCCCTATCAGTAACCTTTCCTATCTAATATTTCCAACAAGAACAAGACCCAAAAGAAAGAACATTGTGTTTATGGTCCTTATTATCACCATTATTAGCCTTAAACCATGAATTATCACCTTTAGGCTTCTTATGACTAGAAAACTCAACATAAGCCTTCATTTTTAATTAAAAGGTTCACTAATATTATTAATAAAAGTGTTTTCTCCCTCATATCCCAAAGAAACATTTTCAAAATCATACTTACCTTCCATTGCAATCTCCCAAGCTAACAAGAAATTGTGACAACTTATGAATGGAACCCAAATGGATGAACTCTGCATGAATTTGTTATTGCACAGTTTGGTATATGCATAGAATACCCATAAATAGACATTTCTTCAATCAAGCTTGAGACTAAATTAAGCACTATATCCATCTCCTTTAATGGCATATCTTGTTTTGAGGGAGGTGTCTTACCATTATCCAATGGGGGATCAATATCATAATAGGAATCATTGATATCTTATTCTTGATGACTGCATGATTCAAAAATCTCACCAACCTTGAGATATTTTGCATTTCTATCATGTTTTGCAACTTTGAGAATTTTTGCAACTCCATGGAATTTTGGAACTTCAAAATTGTTTGCATCCTCAAAATTTCCTAGGATATCCACACTTATTGCAACATCAAAAATTGAAACAATTTCATTACTTCTAGCAATTTTAATAGGTTGATCTATTTGCACTAACACATTAGACACTGCATCTTGGCAACTAGCACATTCCAATTTTGAATGCATCCTTTGGTGTTGGTGACAATTGTTAGGAAGCAAAAGGATGTTTGGATTCTAATCTTCTCCAAGATTTTTCAAATTTTTTATTATGTTATCCATAAAACCATTCAAAACCTCATCCTTTACATGTAATTCATTCTGAATTGTCAGGGTAATGTTGGTTGAAGCCTCATAATGCATTAGAGTGTTACAGATCTACATGTCTGGCGGAGTAGGATGTAACCATAGAGAGACATCATCAATTAGAGATACTTCGCTACTTTTCAAACTTTGTGTGTTCATATTATTGATACAATAAACATGCATCCCAGAGTGTCCATGCTCTTTCTCTTCATTGAATGGGAACATGTACTCATCTTCATCATTTTTTCCTCCTACCCATTTATCATATGATTCAAACACCATTGCACTAAACTGTAAAGGTTGTTCCTCCATGATTTTGGGAGGTTGATCTAAAACATAATTGTACCCATATACATTTTGACTTGGACTAAATACCTATAGTACCATTATTCTCATTGTTGATGTTACTGTACGGGCCAAAATTTATGCTCTAATTTTGAGAATAATTGTTTTGGGCTGCAAGTTTTCTTGGATGATTGCCTTGGTTTCTTGAGGAATTCAAATTTATTCTAATGAGTTCATTGGAAAAAAATAAGCATCGTCTTCTTCCTTGCCTCACTAGCCATATTTTTCTTGAGTTTAGTGGGTGAAGAAGTCTTTTGCTCAAAGAATACAGTCATTTGGGGCTCATATCCTAAATATGTAATTGTTGGCATTGGAGCAATAGTAACCTATTGTAGTAAAGGTATTGGATTCAATAAGGGCATTTGATTGGACATAGTAGATGCTCCTGCAAGAAATGGTGGTATGGTTATTGCATTATTCAAAATGAAGGGTTCAAAGACAAAGTTCCATCCACCATGGGAATATAGATCCTTCATGAATGTGACAACCTCTTTTAAGACCTTTTCAAGGGTATCAATGTCTCTAGGTGGGAGCCTTCTTTGAAAAATAAAAGTTAATGAATTGATTGTTCCCAAATAGATCTAGATGGTAGCCTCTTGTGGTATAGTGTAAGGAAACTTCATTCTTTGTTACATCCTATAGAAGCGATGATTAAACCGTTAAATAGTCTCATGGGGATCCCTCTTAATTGAGATGAACTGATGATGTAGGATATTTGAATCAATAAAGACCTTGAATTTTGCTAGAAATTTGCTCTCAAAATATTTCCAATATCTTATTGATGTTAGTGGTAGATTGAGGTACCAATTGAATGTCATTTCCCACAATGTGTAAGGGAAAAGCTGGCAGACCACATCCATATGCTAAATCTGGTTTCGATTACAAATTTCCTTGACAATGTTAATATGATTTTCTAACGTTCATGATTCTCCATAGATGACCCATGGGAGAAACCTTTTAGGATTTTTGGACAAGTCATGTAATGAACCAATTAGGTTCAAAGGTGAACTTTGGGCGTTGAAGAAATCCATAGTGCATAATTGTAAGAAATGATAATGTTGAGCAAGGAACGAGAAGCAATCCAAGTAAGTTAAGTGTGAAACAATATTACCATAAGATAAGAAAACTTCAAGAGCATACACCAAGATGGTTCAACAATGGAGACAAGGATTTATAAGGGGAAAGCAAAGAAAACCCCTTGTGAGTATTATGAATGAAGGCAAATGCCTAGAGAAGAGAGAGAGAGTGTTGGAGCAAAAGTAGCTCAATACAATAACATCAAGTGCTAAGAGTGTGTAGAAGAAAGAAGGAGGAGCATCTCTTATATAGAGATGAGAGAGGAGTTGCATTTGTAACTCCCATTTCTATGAATTCCACATTCATAATAGGTGTGTGCAAAGTGTCACAATCCTCTTAAGGAGGATAAACTAAATAAAGAAATAAACAAGAGTTGTCCTTACATGTGGAATAAAGGACAAACAATGACATGTCCTCCACATGTGTACAAGAGGAAAAACTACATTTAGGGACCCTTGGAATATCCCAATTAATATATCCAAGGAAAGATTAACCTTTCTAACACCCCCCCTTAATCTTTACTTGGGGAGTTTACATCAACGGGTTGTAAACCCAAATTTTTACAATGGAACTGAAATCTCTCTTTAGAAAGTGGTTTGGTTAAAATATCAGCCACTTGATCTTCTCCTTTACAATAAAGAAGAATAATTTGGTTGTCTTCAACTTGTTCTCAAATGAAGTGATGTTGAAGTGAAATATGTTTGGTTCGTGCATGATAAACTGGATTCTTTGCCAAGGCAATAGCACTTTGATTGTCACAATGTATAGGTGTAGGTGATTGTTGAGGTAGACCCAAATCGTCAAGAAGTCTTCGAATCCACAAAGCTTCCTTAGCTGCATTGGTACAACCTTTGTATTTAGCTTCAGTTGAGCATAGGGAAATAGAGTGTTCTTTTTTGCTTTTCCAAGAAATTGGACTTGAACCAACAAAGAAAAAATAACCACAAGTGGATTTCCCATCATTGGGATCTCCACCTAGATCGGAATCAGTATAGCCATGTAAAATAAATTCAGAATTTGCATCATAAAATAATCCCATATTAATAGTTCCTTTAATGTACCTTAAGATGCATTTAGCAACTTTAAAATGAGTTTGTTGAGGTTTAGACATAAATCGAGAAACTAAACCAACACTATAAGCAATATCAGGTCTAGTAAGAGTTAAATAATTTAAACTTCCTACCAACTGTCTATACAAGGTTTCATCAACAAAAGGAGTATTCATATCATTCATTAATTTAGTTCCTAATTCACATGGAATTGAAACATGGTTAGAGTCATTCATCTTAAATTTTTCTAAAAGATCATAAGCATACTTGCTTTGAGAAACAAAGATACCTTTAGGAGTTTGAAAAATTTGCATACCTAAGAAATAATGTAAGATACCTAAATCTGTCATCTGAAATTTCTGTTTAAGTTGGAATTTGATATCAGAAATCAAAGTATCTGAATTAGAAGTGAGTATTAGATCATCTACATAAAAAATAACAATAATAATGTCATCGTTAGTATGTTTAATATAAAAATTTGGATCATTCTGACTTCTAGCAAAACCTTGAGAAATAAAGAAATAATTAATTTTAGAATACCATTCTCTAGGTGATTGTTTAAGACCATAAATAGATTTGTTCAATTTGCAAACCAGATTTTCACTACCTTTCTTAACAAATCCAGGAGGTTGAGCCATATAGATTTCTTCATGTAAATCACCATTTAAGAAAGCACTTTTAACATCCATTTGATGAATGGGCCAATTCAGGTTAGATGCTAAAGCAAGAACTAATTTGATAGTAGGCATTATAGCAACAAGAGCAAAAGTTTCATTATAGTCTAATCCTTCAATTTGGGAAAAACCTCTAGCAATTAGTCTAGCCTTGAATTTACTAATTTCATTATTAGTATTCAATTTTGTTTTGTATAACCATTTACATGAAACTAGATTCTTGCCATGAGGTAATTTGACTAAGTCCCAAGTTTGATTAGCAAGTAAAGAATCATATTCCTCGTGCATGGCTTTCTGCCAATGAGGTTGAGAGTTAGCTTGATCAAAAGACTTAGGATCGTTAGAATTCATAATAGTAGTCATCAAATCATAATTACAATAATTAATCCTTCTATGTTTAATTCCACCAGATCTAGAAATATAATCATCAGCTTCATTGATTAAGTTTTGAGCCCATTTAGGTTTACGTTTAGTTGTGATGGAATTATCACTAGAGGAAGAATCATTAGTAATAAAAGTATCATTAGTATCTACTTGAGTATCATGAGTTGTAGGAGCAGAAATAATCGGTGGTACTTGATTTGAAGGATTAAGAGAAAGAGTAGGGTTAAGAGAAGGAGGTTGGTCCTCTACCAGCACAATTTTAGTGCCACTGAATTCTTCATCATGTGTAGTAGAGCAATCATGAACTCCATTTTCTGCAATACAAACATCTCTAGCAACTTGAACTTTGTTAGTAGTGGAATCATAAACACGATAACCCTTAGTGTTTTCATCATACCCAACAAACATATAAGGAGATGACGTAGCATCTAATTTATGCCTTTTCTGTTTAGGCGTATGAACATAAGCAATAGAGCCAAATATCCGTAAATGATGTAAATTAGGTTTCCTACCAGACCAAGCCTCTTCTAGAGTGATAGCCTTGAGAGCTTTGGTAGGAGTCTGATTAAGAATATAAGTTGCACAAAACATGGCTTCAGCCCAAAATTTATAATGCAGATTCTTAGCATGCAACATGCTTCTAGCCATTTCAACAATGGTCCGATGCTTTCTTTCTGCTACACCATTTTGTTGTGGTGTATAAGGAATAGTAAGCTCGTGTTTAATTCCACATGATTTCAAATAAGAATGAAAAGCATGATTCACATATTCCTTCCCATTATCAGTTCTAAGAATTTTAAGTTTAAACCCAAATTGCCTTTCAACATATAACTGAAATTCAATAAATATATCAAGAACTTGATCCTTGCTATGCAAAAAATAGATCCAAGTTCGTCTAGAAAAATCATCAACAAAGGTAAGTGCATACCGAGAACCTTGGATGGAGTTATTCTCCATGGGGCCCAAAAGATCACTATGGACAAGATGCAATTTATGAGTTGCCCACCATGATTTTCCACTTGGAAAGGGCTCCCTATGCATCTTACCACTCATACAACCTGTACAGGCAATCTTGGAAGGAATAATGTGAGGCAAGCCATCAACCATATTATACTTTTGCATGAAAGTAATATAATCAGAATTTAAATGGCCAAGTCTTGCATGCCATATATTGAAATCAATAGAAGTATGTAAAGAATATCGTGAACTAGCAAATTCATGGAATTTAAAAAAATTGTCATTATCCATTTTAGCATGAGCAATCACTTTGAGAGTTTGAGGATCTATGATATAACATGTATCTTTGTAGAATTCAACTTTATAGTCCTGACATAACTATGAAACAGAAAGCAGATTAGTTTTCAAGTCAGGTACATATAATACATCATGCAATTTACCATTAGGAATAGTAACATCACCTAATCCTTCAACTTTACAAGTTTGATTATTAGCTAACTGAATAGGAATGTTAGCAATATCAGGTTGTAAAGAATCAAAAATTTCTTTATGAGAAGTGACATGTTGTGATGCACCACTGTCAACAATCCATTCTAAAGGTCTACAAAGATTAAAGCTACAAGTAAAAGCATGATGAGGATTAAAACCAGTAGAGTTACCTTTTTTATGGTTTGAGTTTTGATGATTGTTACTATTATTCATAGGTTTTTTATCATTTTGCTTTTTAAAACAGTTATTGACAATATGACCATCTTTGCCACAATAAGAACAATGAGGTTTGGAATTGGAATGATTCCTTTGATTATTAGTATTACGAGTATTATTAGGATGATTGGTATTATTATTATATTTGGCATGAAATTTATTGTTGGAATTATTTGAATTAGTATTATATTGTTTGTGATTATGATTATTATTATTGGAACAAAAATTATTAGTTGAATTTCTAGACACAAATGCATGTTCAATTGATTTAAGGGTACCAAACTGAATTAGCTTAGCTTCTTCCTGTCTTAATAAAGTTTGAAAAATAACATAAGTTAACTGAGAAGTTAAAGTAGGAATAGCAAGCTGTGCATGAATATTAGTTATAAATTGTTGAAACTGTCTAGGAAGACATTTTTTAAGAATAAGATGAATTAAACGAATGTCCTCTAATTGAACACCTAAGGCCATAATTTGGCTTTTAAGAGAATCAAATTTTAAGAGAAATTCATCCATACTTTTAAAATCTGCATACCTGAGATCTTCAAGTTGATCCTGCAACTGTATTTTGCAGTATTCATCTCCACTGTCATACTTGGTTTTCAAGATGGACCATGCATCATGAGCTTTAGAATAGTGAGCAATTAACACATATAAATCTGGAATAATGGAAATACCAATTAACCCTAAATCTTCTTCATTTTTAGCTTTTCAAGTATCTTTCTCATCTTGGGTAGCCGCTGAACCGGGTTCAAGAGAAGGGTCAGTGGCTATTTCAAAGAGGTGTTTAAAATGAAAAATAAATGAGATATGAGTTTTCCAAGAATGATAATTAGAATAATTAAGTTTTATTTCTGGAATTAAGGTTGACATGATTAGAAGAAAAAAATTTCTCTTTTTTTTTTAAAAAAAATTCCTTAATTTGAAAATCAATTGAGAAAAAAAAATTTGTTTTTGTTTTTTTTTTTTAATATATAAAATTAAGAATTTTTTTTTTTTTTAATTATGGATTTGAAAGAAAACAAAAAATTAATAAAATTAAAATTTTTATTTGTTTAAAAAAAATGAATAAAAAAAATGTGATATAAAAAAATGTTATAAAATTTTTGTTTTAATAAATAAAACAAGATTTTTTTTTTTTTTAAAGTCAAAGGGCGGGTGGAGATATATTTAAGGAAAATGCAGTGCATGTGGAGCGGAGCGCAGGTGGCGGCTGCCGCGTGGCCAGAGGGTGGAGGAGGTTGGTCGGCCCTGGTCGGTGGAAAAGGGCAGGGTTTCAATTTTTTTTTAAAAATGAATCAAAGTGGATAGGGATGCTGGCGTGGCTGCGCAGGCAGCAGTTGCCGCGTGGCCTAGACACAGGCCACGTCGAAGGGTTTACCTCGGGTGTGAAGGGGACGGCGGAAGCGGATAAACAAACACCGACAGTTAATATGCAGGAATGGACGCAGGGTTTAGGCGGTGTTGAGAGCGAGTGGCGGTGTTGAAGGTGCGCGGCGGTGCTGAGTACCCGCAGCGACGTGCAGCGGTGTTGAGAGTGTGCGTCGTCCCTGAGTGCCCGCGGCGGCGTGCGGCGGCGCGCTGGTGTCGCGCGGCGGTGCGCGGGTGGCGCGACCGCCCAAACAAATTTAAATGCGAGAATTTTTTTTTTTATTATTATTTTTTTTTAAATGCAATGATAATAGATTTATAAGAAATGATAATATATTTATAAGGATTAAATCCTATGAAAACATCTATGTTGTATGTTAGAAATTTTCAAGAGCATACAACAAATAGATATAGAATATATAAAAAACAATATATTGGAATGTTTTTTTTTGTTTTAAAGAGTAGGAAAATTTTTTAAATGGAGTAAGAAAATTAGAGACTTATTGAAAACTTTACTCATATAATACTTCTTGTTTTGGCGGCATGCCTTCCAAAACAAGAGAAAAAAAAATTGAAATTTAACAAGAAAACCCTTTGGCGGCAAGCCTTCCAAAGAGGGTTAGTAAAAAAAATATGAAACTTTACAAGAAAACCCTTTGGTGGCAAGCCTTCCAAAGAGGGTTAGTAAATAATGAAACCTGCATACACAAGATTTGTTAAAAAAGAGCTAAAATCACAACACAAACTTCTTCTCTCAATAATGTCTCCAAATAAGGTGTGCTCCAATGAATGGTAACCTTCAACACAAAACTTAAAACAAGGATTAGATAGCCAAGCTCTGATACCATGTAAGAAATGATAATGTTGAGCAAGGAACGAGAACCAATCCAAGTAAGTTAAGTGTGAAACAATATTACCATAAGATAAGCAAACTTCAAGAGCATACACCAAGATGGTTCAACAATGGAGACAAGGATTTATAAGGGGAAAGCAAAGAAAACCCCTTGTGAGTATTATGAATGAAGGCAAATGCCTAGAGAAGAGAGAGAGAGTGTTGGAGCAAAAGTAGCTCAATACAATAACATCAAGTGCTAAGAGTGTGTAGAAGAAAGAAGGAGGAGCATCTCTTATATAGAGATGAGAGAGGAGTTGCATTTGTAACTCCCATTTCTATGAATGCCACATTCATAATAGGTGTGTGCAAAGTGTCACAATCCTCTTAAGGAGGATAAACTAAATAAAGAAATAAACAAGAGTTGTCCTTACATGTGGAATAAAGGACAAACAATGACATGTCCTCCACATGTGTACAAGAGGAAAA
This sequence comes from Cupressus sempervirens, assembly GCA_028749045.1. NCBI lineage: Eukaryota > Viridiplantae > Streptophyta > Pinopsida > Cupressales > Cupressaceae > Cupressus > Cupressus sempervirens. The sequence continues at coordinate 628,786,124 of CM053787.1, forward strand.
ACTACATTTAGGGACCCTTGGAATATCCCAATTAATATATCCAAGGAAAGATTAACCTTTCTAACAATAATAATAGGAATGTGTGAAGTAGAATGTAGAGTGGATGATGATGATGGAATTTTCAATGTGATTAGGTTGTGTATCCCTTTATTGTTATGAGGCATGCAAAAATGATGAAGTTTGAGGAACTCTTGTTTGTCAAGTAAAGACCTCAAAGCTCATTGAAAGAGAGACAATTGGTCAAGATCTTCCAATTTGTGCACCATTTGATTTGGTGCACCTCTGGAAAGAACACCTTTGAAATTGCACACCTATGCATCTTAACATCTTTGGGACCTTAGGCATCTTTAAGAATTTAAAATTGTGCACCTTCGCACCTTCAAAAAGTGCACCTTCCAAAAGTGTACCTTTAAAAAGCACACCTTCAAAAAGTGCAAGGTGCTCAATTCACCCAAAAATCAAACTTTCCAATTTTGAAAATGGTTTCTAAGTTTTTCTCAGATGGGGTCTAGGGGCACTCCAGTGTACTTATTCCTAGATTTTTTTATGATTTATGCCACTCTTTATAGTCCAACATTATCATAGACTTGAACTCTTTTTGCTTCTTGTATCTGAAATCCTAAGGTGCCTATTATGAAAATGCTCATTACATGGTAATCGACAATAGTTTAACTCCCAAAAACACGTAGAGAAGGCCAAGCTTGCATTTTTAAAAGTTTTAGTAACTTAGATTATCTCATGGCTTCTCTCTTCTTATTTTCTTCTTCTTCTTTTTTCAAAGATGTGTAAAAGCTCATGCACCCATTAATTAATATAACCAAAAGTTGTAGTTCCTACCCCTAGTTTGTTTGTTTGTTATATTGTCAAATTCTTTTAGGCCATCTTTTTTGGTTATGTGTTATGATTTAGTGGTACTTGGTTACCTGATCTACTAGATACTCAGTTATTTCATGTGTTCATGTTTATTCTTTCGATGACAATGCTTTGTATGTTCATATACTAATTTCAAATGTTTCATGATGATAGTTAGATGGATGATTTATATACCACTTTTATGGTTACTTACCCTATACTTGCATGTGTATCATGTACATTTATGTTTAACTTTATGTTTGAGATTTCTGAAGTGGTTGAGGGAGGGAGTCATAGTCACTATAAGGTTCCTCCTTGCACGTATTTATTAGATATGAATTTCTCTGTTAAATCTATCATAGGAGATTTGAATGGATATGAAGTTATGTTTTATGTTGTGAATATCCTAATGAAATTAAGATTAGTTGATTCATCCATGTTTTAATACTTAGTGATTCAAGAACTACTACATTATCTCAACTAATTAAACATTAAAATTTCACTAACAATGATACAAGGAATTTTCACTTGATGATAAGGGTATTGATTTTGATACCTCAATGATTAAGTTTTATGCTTTAGATAGTTCAGTATTCTTTAATTGGTGATGTTATGATGTTTAGGTATATGCATGCCTAACAATGATTATACTAGTACTTAATTTGAATTAATGAATAAGTTGTATGTTATATTTATTATGTGATTTCCAATGATTAAATGTGAGTAGAAATGAATTAAATGGTTGGTTATATGAAATATTCATGTTTTAATTTATGTAATTTTGCTGATAAGTTTTATATATATATATATGAGATTTTCTTGAGCTACTGATGTGTGCAATGAGTGTGCAATGAGTGTGCAAGATATCTTAGTCAAAAAATCTAATGGAGAAACGAAATTGAACCATATGTACTATTTGTGGAAACCAAGATTAAATCTGATGAAAGATGCAAACCTCATTGTTCATATTTTATTTGTATTGTGATTTGAATGAATGTATCATTCTATAATTAGTAAATGTTAATATTTTGTAAAATGATTTTTTAGTGTCACTTGACGCTCGTAAATTGTATATGCATTCCAACATGATAGTTAGAGTTAACCGAGTAACCTAAAGATCTAAGTTGGACTATGTTAGTGACCTTTTTGCTAATTAGTTTATAATCGAGATTAATTACCCCTAATCCAGATTAGTGTTTAATTTGCATTTTGAGAGTTGTTAGAAAGTCCTAAAAAATTTATAGCTTTTGATGGGTCCCTAATTAATCCTAAAGGCCTAAAATCATGAAATCTAAGTACCCAAGGGGTATGGGTATGGGTTGGGGGCATTTTCCACCCCATTAGCCCCTTTTGTTGACTTTTATGGTCACTCAAAAAGTTTATTTTTGCTTTATTGCGAAATTTGATTATTTTCATCATGAGTTGGATAACTATAACTCCACCTTGAGGTTAGCCTTAGGTCTAGTTCAATTAGAGGCCTCTAGAAATTTTAGGCAAGTGGGGGAGTTATTTCATTTTGAGAGTGGTTGAGTTTAGGATCTTTTTAGAGGCATTTTTGAGAGGGCTTGAGTGTTCACCCAACCTCTAGTTTTAGAGTGAAAATCAAGATTGAAGGAGAAGGGAATGCTCATCTCAAACTTGTTCAATTGCCATAACTCGATTTTGAAAGTAGGAATACTTCCCCCTCATTCTGTCCATGTTGTACTTTAGGTTCAGTTTTATTGCATATGTATGTTCGTGTGTGTGTTGAGTATGTTTGGGAGGGATTGAAATAAGTTTTCTTGAATAGTTTTTTCTTGATTTTTGCTTTGATTTTTGGAAAAGATTGTATGGGTTGTATTGCCACTACTCACCCTTGGATAGGGAAAAAGTGGCCATGTACGAGAGGAGGTCTTTAGTTGGGCTCCAACAGTGTAGAGTCTCTTCTTAGGATGAGAAGAGGGAGAGAGGGAGAGAGAGAGAGAGAGAGAGAGAGAGAGCAGGTTTTTATGGGCCCCTACTCATCAGTACAAACCATATTTTGAGTTTTTGGAATTTGAAAGCGAAAGAACGAAAGTCCTGGTGATAACAGCCTCGAAAGGGCATGTGGAAGAATGAAAGTTCTTGAGATTTTAGCCCTAAAAGGGCATATGTTATGGTGTTGTGGCCGACGTCTCTTGTTGAAAAAATCCACCTTCTCTCTAGTCTAGTTCAATGGTGAACCTATTGTGTAAACCTGGATGGGAGTAAATGATTGATTGTGTCTTCATGTTAACACTGGTTGTTACCAGATCAGTTTTGTCCTCTCCATGATTACTATGATATGTTGCAGACTTTGTAATAGTTTCCCTATTGTGGAACCAAGCAAAAAATTTAAAGTTGTATTTACATTCAAACATTGAGAGATTTCTCCTCAAGATAATAATTCTGTTGTAAAAATGTGATTGTTAAACTTATTATGGATATGACTATGATCTCGGGTTTTTTTCCCTAGTTCTTTCCTGAGGGAGTCCTTGAATCAGATGATTGAATTAAAAATAAAAAAATTAAAATGGAGTGTGATTCTTCCATATGATTTTCTTCTTATAATTTGGCTATATGCATATCTTTATTAGAAAGTGAAAATAGTGATGTTTTACCCATTCTGTGACATTCTTACGGTTCGAAATCGTATTCATTTGATTAGTGTTGATTAGATAAAATGATAAAAGAATGGAATGATTGATCTTGAGTAAGTTAGTTTAGGATTAAGTTAGATGTTAGTATGGGTAATAGGATGTAGGAAGTTAGTAGGGTGGTTAAGGAAGTTTAGGTGAGAGTTGTGGTTAGGATAGTTAAGGGTGTAGGTTTGTTTATGTTTTTTTTACATAAATATTTAAAATTGTATTAGTATGTCTTTAACATTTGTATATGTTAATATTAGAAAATTGTTTTAAGTGTTAGTTAAATATAGTTAGTTGTTAATTTAGTTAAATGTAGTTAGTTGTTAATTTAGCTTTTAGTATTAGTTATGATTTAGTTAATATCTTTAATTAAAATTTTATAATTTAGTTTAGTTTAGTGTAGTTAGTTTTCTTGCTAAGTAATTAGAAGTTAGTATATATATTTTTTAAGATAGATAGTTAGTGATTCTTTTTTTTTTTAGGTAATTTTTAATTAGAAATAAGATATGAGAGTTGTAGCTAGTAGTGTAAGTTTTGATATTAAGTTGTTGAGAAAAGATATAAAGTTAATCTATTATTTAGTAAAGTCTTATGTTTTAATATAGTTAGTATCATTATTGGTCAATATTTTGTCTAAGATAAGTTAGTTAGTATATATAATCTGTCTGAAAATAATTTAGATTTATTATGTTTAGTGATTATATCGTTCTTAAATCAAAGGTTAGTGTTATTTTATCTTTAGATGTTTTAGATCAGTAAAGGTTGTAAAATTAAGTTAGATTATTATATTAAATTTTAAGTGTTGAATATATATCTAGATAGTTGTTTAGTATTGCAAGTTTAGGATAATTTGATTTATTTATTTTAATTATAATAAATTACCTTAAAATTAAAGCAATAATGAAACAAAAGTCAAAAATCAATTTAATAACGAATGCTCAGATTTAACAATCTTTTCATACTCATCGATGGTAAACTTAAATGGAAATTTCATGACATCGTTAGGAGATCCCATATCTATTTCTCATTATACCTATACTTTAACATGTGCAAATAAACATTTCAAACTTAGTGGTGTTATTGATCTTTAAAAAAAAAATTGGTGTGTTTTTGCCCCAATTTTTGGGCATGATAGTCACCGGCTAGTCAAGATCTACACAATGTACCACTCCCCACCATTGCATATTTAGTTTAAATATATATGCATATGTACATGTTTCACTTTTTATGCAGATTGCAGGTATCGGGCATCGACTTCCCTAAATTGCTAGGATGACCATGCCCTATCGTAGTATCTCAACGGTAAAAAAGGGAGATAGTTCTCAAGTCCAAATCCTAACCCTAGGTGAATTGTCCTAGAATATAAGACAAGTATCTGAGTTATTTACCTTTCTAAATTCATCAAGTGACGTGAATTCTAGACTTTGACCCATAAGTTTGAATTCGTACTTCATCTTTTAGATGAGTTTTCTTGTTTCAATTTGTGGGTTTGTTGTTATTTTTTATTTTTATTAAATCAAACAAAGATATATTAAAATGATTTAATTTTTAAAAAAAAATTATAAAGAAAAATCAATTTTTAATTATATTTACTTAATTGAGAAATTAATTAAATAAATGAAATAAATTTAAAGATTTAATTAAAAGATCAAATTTGGCATTATTATATTTATTTAATTTAATAAAATAAATTTAGAAGTTTCATTTTAATAATAAACTTTAAACATTATTATTAGTTAAATTAATAAATATATTTTCTAATTATGTCTTATTGTTTAATAAAAATAAAGTGAGAATAATTTTTAAAAACTTTGTTCTAATAAAAACATAAAACATATGCACAGTGGAATTAAATAAATTAAAAGAATAAAAGAGAAGACTTTTGCATGTTCGTGAAACCAAAAACCTTAGGTTGAGAAATGTTTTATTAGGATATTAGAGTTCATTTCTCTGAATAGGTTTTTGGAGAGCAAAAGTTGGAAGTGGAGCAAAAGAATGGTTGAAAGTTTCTGAGGGTTTGGATTTGCATGTATTCACAGGTTGTCTTAGATTTTAGCTGTTGTTTCGAGGTAGGGTTTGAAAACCCGTTGTAAAATTTTATTGAAAGATTTATCTACTCCGTGTCTTCCTTGGTGCTTGCATAATGCTTAATAATTTATTGTATTAATATTTGGTTAAAGAATTATGTTGTAAATTTTGAAAAGGAAAAATTATTAATCAAGAAAACATGACTAAGAAAAACTATAGATGAATTTAGAAAATTATTATGACTGTATTCTTTTAAAACCCTTTCCAATTTGATTATAGAAAATTGGAAGAAAACAACAAATTGAATAGCTAGGGTTTGAACTTTAAATTTGTCATGTGATTATCATGAGTTTTCTAAATAAAGATAAATATTCCTCTTATATCTAAAATAATTTAATTGTAAAAATTATTGGAAAATCAAAAGATTAAGTAAGAGAAAAGTATAATGTAGCTAAACTTATGCATGCACGTGAAAGCAAATATACTAAATATAGAAAACTAAGTATATTATGGTTGCATGATTTGAGAGATCAAAGGCATGCAAAAATACTAATTGAATGTTTATTTTTATTTTATAAAATTATAATTTAATTTTTAGATTAATTATTAATTTTGAAAAAAAAAATTTAAAATTTATTTATTTATTTTGAAAATTAAGTAAATTTTTACTACTTATTTTCTTATAAGTGGGTTAGAACTTGTTATATATTTATTAATGTAAGTGGAGTTATAAGTTAATAAATGCATATTTGTGATGTAGCTATATCTTAAGAAGAGTTATAGTTGAGTTAACTATATAATTATCTAGTTATCAATATTTAAATATTATGAGAGAAATTGTAAATAGTTTAATTGTAATTATAATTTCAAGTTGAGTTATCTTGAGTTGCATTATAAATTAAAGGGAAAGTAAATATTAATATTTGACTTATATAGAAGTCAAATTAATATTTTAGAAATTAAATTGATATTAAGATTTAATCTAATAAAATTTAGTCTAATAATATACATTTATGTTATTGATAATATTGCATGATTGATAACCTTTATCGAACTGTGAAACGATTATGAAAGAAAAACTTGAATTTATCACAAATCATTTTTTATGAAATTACATTTGAAATAAATTTAAAAAGAAAAAAAAAAATGGTTGATTAACTACACATGTTTTATATACCTCTTGAGGTTTTGTGTTTTATCTTGTGATGAGTTTTTGGAAAAACCAAGTAGTTCAGCCCAACAGGATTGTTTACCATATGCTTGGGTAGTGGTGGTTTTATGATGTTGCTATGTGATGTTATTTTGCCATGATTATTTTATTCCCAACCAATGAGTTATATCTACATGTTTATGTGATGATATTGAGTTCTTTTTTGTAAGCTCATGTATTATGATTTTCTTGGTGTAACCTGTGAGGTTTTTGATCAATTATCTATTGGTGCTTTCCAGTTGCTTGTATAGAACTAGGGTAAATATTATGATTTATCTATTGGTGCTTTCCAGTTGTTTCTATAGGAATGAGGTGAATATTTTGATTTATCTATTGGTTCTTTCCAATTTCTTGTATAGGATTGAGGTGAATACTATGATTTTATGAGATATACTTCAGTGAGCTTACGGTAAGTCATCTATGTGTATATTGGGAAGTGGCTTGCAATGGAGGTCAGAGCCCTAAAGAGGTGTTTTGGGTAACCCATTGTAAATTGTGTTAATAAGTGATAAAATTTTATTAATTGTGTTTAAATGAATTAACAAGAGTCAATTTTTTACATCGCCCATGCCTCGAGTGCTAATATAGGCTAGGATGGGAGTAGAGAGGATGCTTGGTTGAAACCTTGTCTCGTTAGTATGCCTTGTCTGTAAGAAAGGATATTGATGACGCATAGAGTCACTAGGGGGTTAGAGTCCAGAGAGGCTGCCAAGTTTACCTTAGAGTTTACTTATGTGATGACACTTGCCCACATGCATACTAGGTTTCCTACGTGTCTTTATTGCCTCTGGGATTATATGTTACTTGTGTACTTGATACTTTTGAGATAGATTGTTATTAGGATTCCTTGACCTAGATTCTTGTTACAATTTTAGATTTTTATCCATTTGGGACTTGAGATTATCTACTCAGCATGGTGGGAGTGAGCCATTTAGGTTCCATGAAGTTGGGTGGTAGTGTTTCTTATACCAGTGAGATCGGATAGCTAGAAGTCGTTGCTAGATGTACTTGTGCAATTGTTCCATTATTTTGCTCTTGTGATTTAGTTCTTTTGTCATATGTTGATTTATTGTACTTTGATTACTAGAGATCTTAGTAGATGTTGTACCTTATCTTGATGTATATTCTTTTAGAATTTCGTACCCTATGACTTGTATAGTGGATGATTATGCATTTTGGTTTTGCCATCTGACATCTTATGTACTTGCATATTAGTTCATTTGATTTGTAATTATGATTATCCTATGATGTGGACTTTGTTATGTATCAGACTTAATCTTAATTAAACTTATGAATGTGATTCAACATCATGGAACCCTTGAGAGATATAACTGTTAATATATTGCTTATGTATGTATGTGAATTATTGCTTCTAATAGGTTATCTCTTGTTGTTTTAATATTTCAAAAAAAATGTTTGGAAAAATTAGTGACATAATAGGTTAATTTATTGTGGGCTCCTCGGTGGGGCATTACAAGTGTGGAGACCTACATAGCACCATTTAGAGAGTCAGTTTGTATGTGATTAGCTTTATTTTATTAGCTTTTTAGCATGATTTTGCATTAGAGGAGCTCTCACTCCTAACACAAAAGGAGGAGAGGATTTATTTTAAATACATGGATGTAAGATGTACTGTAGGTCCATATTTTGATGCAATAATATATGTTATTGGTTCTCTCATTCTAAGTGTAGTAAGTCTTCTCGGAGTCTGTTATTTTTTTGTGAATACATGTTCATGAATAATAATGGAGCTATTGGTTTTATTGTGTTGTTATAATTTGCGATCTTTTAATTCTAGTGTTTGCCTTGTGTTAACAATTTCCTCTATTGTGAGAAATTGGAGAAAGGATCACTATTTTTTTACAATGTGTTTTGTCTCATGTGCATGCACTTTTCGTGGCCTTGTGATTTAATGAAAAGTGAAACATCTTTCAATTTTTTTATTAAATTTCTCATCAATGATTACATCAATGGAGTTGAGGAAGTGGAACTCCTAATTTCATTGGTTTCCTACCATATCATTTCATAATTTAATTCACACACGTGTTGTTACTTTGGATTATGTTCATTATGAATTTTTATTTTAGTCATTTGCTTCAAATCTCTTGTTGTTATATCTTCATTATTTTCTTTTCAAACACTTGGTTAAAATAGGAATTCATATAGTTTCTTTGATAAGTTACATTCATCATAAAATAGAAAATACAAAAATATGTATTTTTTGAGGTTACATTTCAACAAAGTTGTGCAAAATTGGTATGTACTAGCAAAGGCCTCCTTGTGAACATTCACATTTATCTTCAATTGAGTTAACTAGAATGTTGAAAAATAGCCATCCATAACCTTGGAGTTGGTCATTAATCATCTCTTCAAGAGAGAGATTTGAAAGGATTTATGTCACTAAGTGTCATGCAAAAAAATAGCTCAACAAATAACATCAATGTCTTTCTTTAATACATCCAATTAAGCTCATATTTCATCGCATGTATATTAACTCCTATCTCGAATCACACTCCTTGATTCACAATCTATTATCACCGCACACACAATCTATGCAATTTTTTCTTCCACACCTCTATCTTCTTCATGCATAAATTGATATTAATGCATTACCTCAATTAAAGTTTTCCACAACCTGACACTTCATAAGAAATTCAAATTTCCCTCCTTATAATTTCTCTACGAAAATTCAAAATGATCTCCATCTCACACCAACAACAAGATCTAATCGCATGTTGATTTGGTAATAAAAGTAAAAATATGTTACATTTCCCTAGGTACATGCACTTCAATATGAAATTTTGATCAGATTGACCAATATACCTCATAAATGACCCTCCACATCAGCATGGACTCATCATCACATATCCTAAAATCATCGATCAATTCCACAAACTAATTTGTCTTTATCAATCAATAATCTAATTGATTGTTCTCTATTTCTCTTCATCATTCTATCTATTAGACATCAGAATCCAATAACTTCATTTATCTATTAAGAAGTAAATTCTAGACACCACAACTAAGAGGGGGTAAATTAGTGGTGAGATAATATAATTAAATCTAAACTTACAAACTGTCATGCCCAAAATCTAGGACAAAAATACACCCAAAAAAAAAATTGAGTAATAATATCTACTAAGTTTAATAGTTGAAGTGTAACTATGATTACAACATGAATACAAAATTGAAATATGATAAGTCAAATGTAAATCTCAAGGGGCATCATGACTAGTGACATTTGTGTGGTTGTCCCACCATGATGATTGACATAGTCAACCTCTTTCTACGATCTCAAGTTAGGTTTAGTTAATCCTAACCGAGCCCTTTAAATTATTTAATAAAATTGGCAAGTTAGACCTCTATCAATAATAAGGTTGAAGTTTGGCTATGTTTCAGTGGTCAATAGATAGTTAACTAATTGGTTAGGTCTCATGAATGGTATGGTTAATACAACTCTTAATACAAATAAATATTCAGTGAACAGGGTTATCCCACCCTTAATCAAATACCAATTCAATTAAGTTAATGTCATTACATAGGGTAACGTATTATCCCAAAATTGACCCCTTATAATAATTTAATAATAACCTTTGAAGTTGGCCTAAGTCACTTAATTGATTGAATTTAATCTAATAATATGTCTATTTATTTAACCTCATTTAATTTAATTTTAACGCCTAAATATATTGACTAAGTTAAACAATTATTCTATGGTTCATTATAAAGAAATACCATCTCGAACATTAATATATTTAATAATTCCTTTTAACTATCAAAATTCCAATATTGAAGATAGGTAATATTAATATCATAATTAATCATATAAATTTAATTATTAAACTCTTAACTTCTAATAATAAAATTCCAAAAAAAAACATTTAAATGGTTAAACCAAATAATTTAAAATCTCATCCACATGTTGTTTTGATTAAACAATAGCCCTTATAATAAAGGTTACAATAAAACCAATTAAAATATCTTTCCCAAAAGATACACTCTTATTGATTGAATTAAAGAAAAATATTCCTTATAAATAATGAAAAAATAAAACCCAACTATGTCATTAAATAAGATGTCGCATGCAAATTGCCTTCTTGAAAATAAGTTTAATCAAAAATAAAAAGATTTCTATTATAAGTTAACTTGCTTTTTGAAAATTAAAAAGCTATAACTTGCTTTTTGAAAATTAAAAAGCTATAATTAACTACTCTCATCATTTCATCCTTCTCCTAATTAGGGTTTGCATCATATGAGTTTTAAAATATATATATAAACTTTTTTCCATTTCTCTTTTTTTTCTCTTATTTTCCTCCCTTAACCCTAATTTTGGATTAGGGTTAGGATTTGTTTTAGCTATGAGATTTTTTCCTTGTTCATGATTATGCTACTAACCCTAATATTATTTTTTCTCTTGATGTTTATTATTTTGCTTGTTTATTTTTTACTAGTTTTTGGTGTGAGATGGAAATTATGTTCCATGTCTAGGCTATGGCCTCTTTTTTGAATAAATATATTGGGTGTTTTTTTATTGTTTATATATTTAAATTTCATGATTCATTTCAATCCTCATAGTTGGTGTTCATGTTGTAGGTTTGATGAAGGTAGTTCTCTTTTTATAGGAATTTATTGTTACTAATCCTTATTTTTTGTCTTTTTAAACTCTTTTTAAAAATATATAAATGTGATACACGAGGCTATACAACCCCCCCTTCCCCAAAAAAAATATTTTTTTATTCTACACATTTAAAATTGTATTGTTTATATTATTATTATATTATATATAATACATATATTATATTACATTATAATATATTATATATTTCTATATAATATACATACATATAAAAGTTGCACCAAAAATTATAAGTAATGTTTGTGTGGATATAGATATAGATATACATATAGCAAAAGTAGATGCATATAAAAGAATTCTAATAACAACATTTTTTTTTTGTGTATATATTAATGAACTCACATGAATGATTATTTGATAACAATGATTTACTCCATAATTTTGATGGCAACCATATATGCATAGAAATAGAAAGGATACTTCAATATTTATTTCTCTAATAGGGTAGGATCTATATTTCCTTTTTATTAAAAGGTCTAAATTTTAATGCAAGTATTTTGGAACCATTACCAAACTCCTTATTGGAAACATAGGGGGAAATGCATGATTGAAAATTCAAATTTTCATATAAAAATTAGCAACTAAGAAATGAAACTTTTCCTTCTTTCCTTTTGAAAATAACGTACTAAATCCACGCTTTAAATAAATCAAATTTTTATCTTTCAAAGCACTTATTGTCACCCTACAAATTTTGATATAATCAACAAAGTCATTTCCATCTTTTATTTGATAAAATATACATTTATAGAATTTAGAATAACCATACTCTCAACCTTAACATACAAAAAGATGCACTTTTGTTTCTTTTTTTCAATTACATAACACTAAAATGCAAGTTTTACCTAATATGAAGTTAGACTTGTTTACATGGCTCTTTAAGAGAAAGACTCCAAGATTAGACTATGTAGTAATACATTGTTTACTTTTCTCTATTTTTCCAACTTGACTTCAAACCAAAACCTACAATAGAATTTGTGTAACCATGGAGATGTCACCTCGCAACCTAGGCCTCAAAGAGGTCACTCCCGAACTTGGAGAACCAAGGAAATATGGTTTACAACAAAAAAACCCACAAAATGCAATAAAAATAATAAACACAACATGAAAACTTCCATCCAAGGCTTGTACAATAGGTCATCGAAGACCCATTAATGGGGTGAAGATGAACCAAGTACCCAAGAGGAGAATGTCAAGAATAAAAAAAGAATTGCATGCATTAACAAGGCTTATTTGCAGCTCATACAACATTCCTCTTTAACATAAAGGTCTCCCCTTATGGCCACCAAAAGTGTAAACAAAAATGAAAAAAAGAATCACATACTATGTGCCATATTCCTCTTCTCCATGAGAAAAGACTCTACACTACAAGGTTTTTCCAAAATCCCTTCATCCACGAGGCTACTTTGTCCCTAACAAGGATGAGTAATTTCTTAATTCTCATAAATAATTATTCAAGGAAAAATAAGAAACTATAAGAATCTTACAAGAAAAATGCATGCATCCATAAAAGACTACAATATGAAACATCTATGCTACAACACAAAGGAAATGAAGTGCTTCCACAGCCAAGAATGCAACCAATGTAGCCCCAAGATTGAGGCAAATGATGTTTGATGAAGAGCTATGCTTCTCTTATACTTTATTTCTTAGCCAAATCCTCCTCTAACTATAAAGTATCTCCAAAGCTAGATAGTGGGTGAACCCCCTCCAAGTTCTACCGAAGTCCCTCTAAAACACCTCCTACCCACTTTCCACTGATGGAAAAATACTTCAAGGCCTTCATCTTCCACATTTTTTCCCTCCCATAAATCTAGGTAAACCACAGTAGGAAAAAAGGAGATGGACTTTTCCTCCTCTAATTTTTCCCACATTTGAAAAATGGTACTTATGTGGGGTCATAAATGTGATTTGGACACTAATGTGGTCAAAAAACTTAACACCCAATCTAAGGTACACATAATGGGTTAACTAATTTTGACCCAAAAAACACTCTATAGTCTCTTTAACCCCTCTAAATTTCAACTTGAGTCTACCTACAGGTTTAAGAAATTTGAATCCACTCATATTTCTACTCAAGTGGGTTTCTTAGGTAGCGTACTAGGTACTACCCTAGGTTAGGTTGCAATTACCAAAACTTTAAATGGACATGTCATCACCACATATGCATAATACAAGTGTCAAGTGACAACATAAAAATACACCTCACAAAACACATGACACGTCCAGTTAGGAACACATCATCCAAATAATGCATTTATTAAAAACCATTCAACACTTATGTTTACAAATAAAATACAATACAATGAGGTTTTGTCTCTTTAATAGAGTTAACCTTAGCTCTATTGTTTCACATTGTCCTAACCTTCTTTCTCTAATTTTATTTCGATTGTTAGTTTTTTGCACACTGAATTCAAACATCAATAACCTTAGAAAATCATATATATCTAATCAACACAACATCAATATTTTTTAGATCCCTGCCAAATTTGATTAAGCCATAAAGAGGATTCAAGAAACATTTTTATGGTGACAAACTAAAGATCACAAAAGGGTTCCTCTTATTTCTTGGGACAAGTTTTTCTCTCCTAAGAGACTTGGGAGATTAGGGTTGAGGAAGATTTTGGTTTTCAATCAAGATTTGTTGGCTAAATAGGTTTGGAGAGTATTCAAAAGCAATAGGTCTTGGAGTAAGATATTAATGTCCAAAAATTTGTACATTCACCTAGCCTTTCAAGAGTTCCTAGTCTCTTAGGACATCACTAAGGGATCCTTTATATGGAATGGTTCTTTTAAGGCAAGATAGATTGTTGCCATGACAATTAGATGCAAGTCAGGTAATGGAGAATCTATCCAGTTTTGGGAAGATAATTGGTTACCTACTAGGACCCTAGAGAATATGAATTTTTAAATATTTTGGAAGGATTGATGTGTAGTTTTAATCACCTAAAAATGGCCATCAGGACTATGAGCCCCCTTCTCAGCATTTTGGCTAAATTAATTTATCATTTACCTGGACCAAATTGCTAGAAATCATTTAATTCAATTATAAACTATAGTTTGACTATACTATCCTAAGTTCATTATTTGATTAAAAGAACATTTCCCCTTTTAATTAAATAAAAAACCCCTTTCTTCTAACTGACTCAATGTGCACACATAAAGCATTATTTCTATTTTGCAAATTGAAAGGAAGACTCTTTTTGTCTCATATGCAAAGTCAAAATCTTTGTTTATTGGTAGACTTGTGTGTGCACATGGATCAATCTTATTTTCAAACTCCACCCTTGATCTTTCATCATCTTGCTCTTGATCTCCACAGTCTGTGTGACTTTAAAAGAGAGGGATCTTTCCCCCTCAAGGGATCCACACTCTTGAGTACTATTATGTTGCAGGTTTACCATTTGAACTCTTAAGAGAAATTATGGAGAGCTTCCATTTTCTTGTCTACATTCTCTCATCCATGGAATTTTAGCATAGTTTCATGATAGCTTAGTTTTCTTTACTATAATCTAGCTCACATGGCTTAATAGTTGGATTTGTAACAGTCTCATTCTTGTTAACATAGTTGCATTTTTCATATTCATACTAATTTAGTCTACATTTGCATTGTATTCTTGAGGCATTCTTTGTGGACATTTGCATTCTTGTATCTTTTCTCTAAGAGAACCTCTAATTGCATGGATTACTAGTAAGAAATGTATTTATAAGGCTCAACTAAGAGCCCTCACACATTCAAATATACTTTCTTTCTTATCATGGATAGGGAGCTCTAAGCCAACATCCAAGCATTCTGAACTCATGGAATCACTTGGATAGAAGGGTTTAGAGTGTGACACATTTGTTGGAAATACAAATGGAAAATATATACTTTTGAGAGGGGGAGGGTGAATTAGAAGTAATAGTCTTTAACCAATAAAGCTTTTAACTTAAAACAATGCATACATTAACATATTGAAATAACATGTAAAGAAAATGCATCCACATAAATACTTGACACCAGATACGATTACCCAAAAACCCTCCAATGAGAAGGTAAAACTGGGGTGGGGATGACACTCACAATTCTTCACTACTACAACAATAAAGTGTCACCTATTAAGGTTACATAGTTTGAACATTTTCATGATTTTCCCTATGAAAGGCATGCCTTGTTAAAGGCTTACAAAGGATTGTTAGATCCTACCCTGTTAGAGGATTTTAACGCCCTATTAGAAGTGTGTCTAGTTAAAGGACTTTAAAACACTCACTTGAAATGTCACCCTGTTACAAGATTTTTACAATGACTAATAAATCAACCTTAGTCCAAAGGATTTCACCCTACTGATACAGTTGTTAGAAAGAAATAGTAGAATGTTTGATCTGATAACTTACAACTTTGCCTTGCTGATTTTAGATCATAGTTTTGTCCATCTTGATCCTCTTGATCTATTATAACAATGTTGTATAGCTTCTCCTCTATTTTTCAATTTGATTTTGCAATTCTTTCACGCTTCTAAGTCACCTTGAATGTTTTTTGATCAATTCACCCCTTTCACTTTCTTCAATTCTTCGCTCACATCACTTCCTCACATACACATACACATTGAATTATGGGGCTTCATCTCCCTTAAAATACTTTGGTGGCTTAGGATTAGGTATGAATCTACAACTGAGATTCATTCATTTTCCTGCTTAATTCCTTCCATTTATCTGATTGGTTGCATTTTGATCGCATAGGAAAACCAAATAGATTCTATTTTATCTTCAAAGCTTCGAGATCTATCCATGAGTCGATATAAAAATGATTTACATAGTTTTTTGTGTCATCACAAACAACTAGGTCCATTCTATGTTACTCAGCACTTGAGAATATTAATGCTCAGCACTTACTGTAATTCTGTCTTTCTCAACACTTGAACTTGCTTGGCATGAACTGTTCACTCAGCACTTGAATTATTTAGCATATGAGTGACTCAGCATCTATACATATTATACGCGGCATGTGTTACTAGCTCGGCATGAACTTAGTAAATATCTTAAGTGTGTTGACACTCAGTTGTCAAAACCAATCTGAGATCAACAATCTCCCCCTTTGACATGAGTGTCAAAAAAACTTAACTGTACATAACAAATCTGATTTCCTTGAGTATAATATATACATAGTTCAACATATATATACAAGACTTCAAAATTTTCAAAACTCTGTAATAGACTCATATACCTCAAAATGTTTGCTTAATATTTTTGTAACTCCCCCTGAGTTAATGTACCCATTCTGTGTCCAAAATTTCTTCTCTTATTTTCTTCATGCTAATGCTCTTTGTCTTCAAAAGTACTGACACTCTATTTTTTTCTGA
This sequence comes from Cupressus sempervirens, assembly GCA_028749045.1. Taxonomy (NCBI): domain Eukaryota; kingdom Viridiplantae; phylum Streptophyta; class Pinopsida; order Cupressales; family Cupressaceae; genus Cupressus; species Cupressus sempervirens. The sequence continues at coordinate 628,802,828 of CM053787.1, forward strand.
TATGCTATGTTTCTATTCTTTTGTTGGTTGCTCCCCCTTTGCTTACTCTCCCCCTTTTTGGGTTATCTCCCTCTTTATTATCTCCCCCTTTCATATTTGTCTCCCCTTTTATTTGTTGATATCTCCCCCTTTTTGACACTGATGCCAAAGGGTCTATACACTGATTGTGTATTTGTCCAAAAATTTCTCGTAGACTTCCATTATAATCTTCAAAGCAGCATCCTAGTTTTCTAATGCAACATCTAAGGATTTTATCTAGATGGTTGTCTCTGTTGCAAGATGAACTAGTTTGTCCAATGTTGAAAGATTGGGATCTTTCTTTAATACTATTTCTACATATGCTAATTCCTTTTGGAGTATTTCTATATGAGGGGTAAGGGAGGCTTGTATATTAATCAACTTGGCTCTTATGTCAGCCTCTTCTGTTGTTAACACAGCTAGTTGATTTTGTGTATGAAGCACTAAATTAAAGTGCTTCTCACTTTGAGATAGATTTTGGGGCAGTTGCATACCTAAGATCTTCAAGTTTCTTTCCAGACTCTTAATTATGTGGCTCATTTCTTGTGTGAAGAGTGGGGGATCACACAATTTTGTGTACAATGAGAATATGTTCTCAAGTACTTTCTTCACTTTCTCAATTTTGTTAGCCAATTCAACTTGTGATAGTGATATCTCACCAAATATTTTCTCATTGACTTTCCCTTGAAATTTTTGTTTAGACCATTCCATAAGTTTAACATTAGTATCCTGGTCTTCATTAGTCACTTGTTCAACAATTTCTGATAGTTGTTCTAATATAGGTTTAGATTCATCAAGTGTTTGCAAGCTAAAAGCATCTAAAAAGATGTCCTTGATCTCCTAAAGTGTTTGCCTCTATTTGTACTCTTTTTTAAGTATTTCTTGATTCTTTTTTCTCTGCAATGCTTCTTGCATTATATTGATCTATTCTACTATCATTGTTGCATAATCATATTTGGATATCACTATTTCTTCATCTAAAAGTGCATCACCATTGTGAAATACCTTAGCAACCTTTGTTGAGCTGGAGCTTGGTGCTAAAATCTGCAATGGTATTGCATCAGTGCTCAGCCTCTGAAGGACTTTAGTAGGAGTGTCAGATGTTTGTAAGTTTACCAATGTATGTATGAATTCTTGCTCCTTCTCCTTGGGTGTGTCCTTTTCTTCATCACATCTACCTTGATCAATTACACTCAATTGTGGTGCACCTTGTGTTTGTGCATTAGGTAGAGAAACATATGTTTTTCGTGCTTGTTCTTTTGTAGGCTTCTTTACTTCTATAGGCTAAGTTGTATCAACTACATCAACTTTTGCAGTAGTGTCAACCTTTGTAGATTTATTCTCTAGTTGTATTATTTTTTGAGAACTGGTAGCTATAGGGATGGCAGAAGGTGGTTCTTGTGTGTTCACCTTTTCCCTTGTTATATCAGCTACTGCTTTTTAAAGTTCATCCACACTAAACAATATAGGATTTTCACATAGTCTGGCTTGTAATGTGGATTGGTCAAGTATCTTTTTCATATCCTCTACAGTTAATGGGTTAATGTTCTAAGGTGAGTTATCGAGAACATTTTTCACTTTTATGGTCTCTACAGGTGTGTTTGTGTCATGTGGAGGGCTCATTGCTGGCAATTGTGAGTCTTTCATACTTTGTTTAGCTTGCTGCTCATTAGTTGTTTCCATCTCATCTTTATTTTGTTGTATCTCCTCCAAAGTGGTGTCTTATTTTATTTTTTTTGTTTCTTCATTGTCCTCACCTTCCCCATTATTTCTTCCCTCAAAGGGATCTGCTTCTTATTTGACAGTTGTCAATCCATATATTAACCTCGACATTTGTGTGGATTTCTTCACAACATCCTCAATTTTGTTCTACAAAATGTTGAATGCCCTATACTTTGGGGCAAATCTACTACCATATTTCTTATTAGCCTTAGTTATTTATCCTTTTGACAACTCTGGCATCACTTGTGCTAGTGTTGATTCTCTTATTTCTTTTTCCATGTTTAGGAAATAGTGCCACTTATTCTCAAAAATTGTATACAATTCTTTAGGCATTGTATTATCAAATTCAAGAGGAGTGTTCTTGAATTTTGCAAGTTTTCCAAATTCAATGTTTTTCAATTCTATCAAATTTGCATTATCCCTAACAATATAAATAATCTTGTCAAGATCAGATTTGGGAGCATGACTTACCATTCTAAATTGGCTTGTGTCCTCAGACTCTGTCTTCTCACCATCTATCTCTAGTTGTGTTATGTATTTTCTTCTTGGTTTCTTCTACATAGGACCAGTCTGCTTAGTAGCCTTAGTTTTCTCTTTTGCTTGCTCCTTGGATTTTTGAGTAGTTGCCCTTGTAGTGGCTCTTGTTGCTAGAGCTGTAGGCTTTGTTGCACTAGGCTTTTGTAGTCTTCTTTGCTTTTGGTTGTGCAACAGGTTGTGTCTTGGTTTTTCTTTTCTTTGGTTGTGGCTTTGATGGTGCTTCCTCAACATCTTCTCCCTTGGCACCTTCTTCTTCTTGATCTTCACCCATGCCTTCGGTCAAAGCAAGAGGTTCTTGACCTTGTACCTCTTCTTCCTCTTCATCTTCTTCGTCATCTTCTCCATAATTATCTCCTTCACCTTCCCCAAACTTAGCTTTTAGTTTTCTCACCATTTTATCTTTCTTTTACAAAGTTGAGGTTGTCTTCAATTCCATCTCAACCTTTGACTTTACAACATCATAATTACCAAAAATTTTGGCAGTCCTATCAACTTATTTAGCAAGTAGTGCAGTGATAGCAGTTGAAGCTTCATCAATATTAATTTCATATCCTAGAGGCCTTAACCATCTATCTCTAGGTATAGCAACCTGGATGAAATGTAGTCAATGTTTACAAGAAAGAAAATATCATTGTAATGTTGCTCTACTAGGGAAACAAGAATTCTTAACCTCTATTTCATGGACTTCTTGAAGTCTTCAAAATAGCTAGTCATTACTAACTCAAAATTCTCTCCCATTTGCTCAATATACTCATTGATTTGCATAGCAACTAACCTATCGGTCTTCCATCCTACTCTTCCAAAAGATGGGAACTCATTTTTCACATAGAAAAATATACATATCAGTATTGAACTAAACTTACATTGAGCACTGTTTGACTTCCTTATTGCTCCTAGGTTTTCTATTATATGTTGCAATTGGAATTCTGCAAGATCATAGGTATGATCTTTCTTAACTATCTTATAGCCTACATCAACTGCTATATAGGGAACATTATTCCGTCTGCTTGACTAATAGAATTTATGTGATATGACTCTAATGGAAAAGTCAAGAAGTGGATCTATGATAGTGTCAATAGTCATTCCATGCTTGTTCCACTTAGCTCCTATAATTTACTCAATTATCTCTTTAGAATCACTTCTCAGTGTCTTGGGCGGATCTAGGGTTGGGTATCTAGTAACCCTATGTATAATTGTCTTTGAAATTTTGATAGATCCTCCTTCTAGCCATAGAAATCCGTCATGTATTCTGCTCAAAACAATTTTGATCCACTCGGTTTTTAAAACTATTGGCAAATCTAGGGCACAGGTTAAGCCTTTCCTCTCTACAATTTTAAATTCCTCCTTTAACACACCATTTTCACACAATTTTTTGTATGCTTTTCTAATGTCTCCAATGCCTCCTACCTTAAAATTAAAATATTTCCTTGCATCTTGGACCATTACAACCTTTGGCGGAATGATAGATAACATGCCTGCTAGGTCATTTTTATAAGCAACTTTTGGTATAGCCTTGAAATCTGGTTGTTTGACCTTGTCGCTAACTAATTGAACTTCAAATGTTTCATTCTCCTTTACATTCTTTTAACTTGAGGCCATTATGCAAGCTAGGGTTTTAACAAATATGAAACTGTGTAGCTCAGCAGGTGAAGAATACCTTTGAAATCGATGAACTAGCGCTCAATCTTCACTATGATTCGTGCAAATACTTTGATCTCACTTGTAAATTTCTTCTTTACTCTACTTGCTCTTGATCTATGTTCTTAATGATGAAAAATATGTGAAATTTGACATTATACCCTTTCAAAATATAGCACTTATTGAATGCTACATGTACAACTATAAATTTGGCTTCAATACAATTTATGTTTAACTCGGCATTCATTGATTTTACCATCACAAAATAGCTATTAGAATTACCTTTACTTGACACCTATAGAAATTTCCTCACTTGACAACCACTACTAACTCAACTTCAACTAATTTTGGCTGACATCTTGGCACATACTAGTACTTTACTCAGCAATTGAAGAGGACTTTTCACACTTGGCAATAATGTGAAAACTTAAAGATTTGACCTTGGAATTTACTTATTATCTTGCATCTTTCTTCATGCTAATATATCTTTTTTAGTACTAACTTATTTTGGAACTGATGTATGATAAAACATTTTAAATATCAGTCCTACATACCTGCTTTTTCTTAATTTGATGAGATGTGACCACTTGACCTATCAGGTGAAGTGATCCCTTCATTTGATATGTTGCATCCATCTTTCTTCCTCCATGTTTTGTTCATCTCTGCTCTAGTGTGTTCAAGATCTACCTTGCCTTTTCCTTTGTTGAACTCTGAGTTAGGTGCCTTTGTCCTTGTTGGGTAGTGCTTGTTGATATGATCAGTCTTCAAATAGCTAAAGCATGTAGTTTGACTCAACCATCTATTGTAGTTACCATTGAAGTGTTTTCTTATGCAATTGTTAGGGATGTGTCCATACTCTTGACAATAATGATAGCTTTTTCTTGTATTGTAATCCCATTTATAGGATTTTTCATAGCTTGTTACCTTTGGTGAACTTGGTTATGCATTCAAAGGCTTTGTGTCCAAACTTTTGACAATTATAGTAGTGTCCTTCAAAGTTTAGTGCATGCATGGTTTTGGTTATGTATTCATGTGCCTGATGACCTTGTTTGTTGCACTTGTGACAATGAGTCATGTTCTTAGGCTTAGCATTTTGACTAGTATTATTGCTCCTGCAAATATTGGTTGTATGTCCTTTCTTACCACAATGATTACAAGTAGGCTTAGAATTCTTACCTTTATTATTTCTTTCCTCAATAGCTTTGGATGATTTTCCTTCTTCAGTGCTTATGTAGCCCAATCCTGATGTGTCTTTATTGGATCTAGGCGATTTTAGTAGTTTCTCAAAGTACTCGGTGGCTTCATTTAGCTAGTTGAAATTTTCATCAAACTCCTTTTCTCTTTTCAGGTCATTCTACAGTTGTTCATTCTGCAAGTTTAGTGTAGTTATTTCAATGTCCTTGACATTCAACTCATGATGAGCATTCATCATTTGGCTTAGGGTGTCCAATTGCATGTTTGACATCCTAGATAGCTCTGCTAACTTTTCTTCCAATCTGTTTGCCAAAATTCTTTTGTCTTCTTCAATCATGGCCTTGTCTTCTATAGCTTTCTTCTTTTGTTTAGTCAACTCACATAGTAGTATAGCTTTTAATTCTTGTTCCAACTTGAGATTTTTGATTTCTTCAGCTTGTGCTCTATTCTTTTCCATGAGATCTGCAATTGCTACATCGAATTCATAGGAGTTACCATCTACAAATAAATTTTTGGTGTCAATCTCTTTGTATTATGTGTCATTTTCTACCATAGCAATCTCTTTCCTTCTCTTCAGCGAACTCCTCAAAGCATCTATGGCTTCATTCAGTTGTTGTAGTATGAGATGTATCTTAATCTTCTAATTTTCAATGGTCTTTCCCAACTTGTAAACTTCCATTTCAAGATATTTTCTCTAAGCTATAAGGCTTCTCCTGATGAGAAATTAGCTCTAATACCAATTTTTGGAAATACAAATGGGAAATATATACTTCTAAGAGGGGGGGTGAATCAAAAGTACTAGTCTTTAACCAATAAAACTTTTAACTTAAAACAATGCATGCATTAACATATTGAAATAACATATAAAGTAAATGCATCCACATAAATACTTGACACCAGATATGATTACCCAAAAACCCTCCAATGAGAAGGTAAAACTGGGGTGGGGATGACACCCACAATTCTTCACTACTGCGACAATAAAGTGTCACTTGTTAAGGTTACATAGTTTGACCATTTTCATGATCTGCCCTGTTAAAGGCTTACAAAGGATTGTTAGATCCTACCCTATTAAAGGATTTTAACACCCTATTAGAAGTGTGTCTAGTTAAAGTACTTTAAAACACTCACTTGGAATGTCACTCTGTTAAAGGATTTGTACTATGACTTTTAAATCAACCTTAGTCCAAAGGATTTCACCCTGTTGATACAATTGGTAGAATGTAACAATAGAATGTTTGATCTAATAACCTGCAACTTTTCCTTGTTGATTTCAAATCATAGTTTTGTCTATCTTGATCCTCTTGATCTATTATAACAATCTTGTATAGCTTCTCCTCTATTTTGCAAATTGATTCTGCATTTCTTTCACACTTCTAAGTCACCTTGAATGTTTTCTGATCAATTCACGCCTTTCACTTCCTTCAATTCTTCACTTGCATCACTTCCTCGCATACACATACACATTAAATTATGGGGCTTCATCTCCCTTAAAAAGACTTTGGTAGCTTAGGGTTAAGTATGAATCTACGATTGTGATTCATTCATTTTCTCACTTAATTCCTTCCATTTTTCTAATTGGTTGCATGTTGATTGCATAGGAAAATCAAACAGATTCGATCTTATCTTCAAAGCTTTGAGTACTATCTATGAGTCGGCATAAAAATCGTTTACATAGTTGTTTCTGCCATCACAAACAACTAGGTCCATTATGTGTCACTCGGCACTTGATATTATTGATGCTTGGCATTTACCATAATTTTGTCTTGCTCGACACTTGAACTTGCTCAGCATCAACTGTTCACTTGACACTTGAATTACTCAGCATATGAGTGGCTTGGCACTCATTGCAACTTGGCATCTATACATATTATACTCGACATGCGTTACTAGCTCGACATGAATTTAGTAAATATCTTAAGTGTGTTGACACTCAATTGTCAATACCAATCTGAGATCAACAACATTTTGAGTGTACATTTTTGCTACCCACCATGGGGCAGAACATCTTAGTTTTTCTCTCTATCTCACTATATTTCTTGCATTTTCAGCCTTTTGTTTGCATTTTCTTTTTTTTACAATTACAACTTTCGGTTGATGCTTTGCCAATATCATGTGACATTTTTGTGTATTTTCATGCAATACTTTACTAGTAAAATTATCACATGATATTAGTGAACTCTATCATCTCAACATAGTAAATTATGTCACCTAGCTTAAGTAAAATATCGCATAAATGAAAATTGTTGCATGACTATACTGAGAAGTATCGTACAACAGTCTTCCAACAAAATTATCAGTTGGCTTGAATTTTCTTATTGTTTGGGTGGTTAGGTAAATTTCTCAATTGTTGCTTGTTTTTTTTCACATTTGACAGGTTTGTGACTATTTGACAGAGGTCTATTTGTAGATTTTATGCTATTTTGGGACTAACTTGTGGGGCTAATGGTTGTGCTTGTAGGTTGTTGCCTTGAAACATTTGCACAATTTCCTTGAATAGAATGCATGTCAAAGATGCAAATGGACAATGGCTATTAACACTTGTTTGCAGGGTTGCCCAAAGCACAAAAACCAAACTTGTTTGTTTTCTTTTATTCCATGTGTGGCATTATACTAGTTGTTTTTATTTTGTAGGCACATTAAACTTGTGATTGGGATTCTTTGGTGTTAGGAGAGTATGATATTCACCCTTGTGGTGAATCAAAAATCTTGACTTACCTTTGGATTTTGAAAGCAAGGGGATAATTAAATCTTCTTGGTGTGTTTGGAGGAAACGATCAAGATAGGAGAGTATGCTTTTCACTCTTGTGGTGAATCAAACATCTTGACTCTTGAAAGTGGATCCAATTTGTTATAGTTAAAAATATTTAGAGGGTCTTCTCTTGGGCAACCAAGAGGAATGACCCAAGTGGGGACAAGTGAACCCAGCTATTCCAACCCACTATAAACTCAAGGCTATCAAGGACAAAAAACCTTGGTAGACATATTGTTTGTCTTCTCTTAGTGTGATTACTTGTAGGATTGGGACCATGAGAAAAATGCTAAGAAAAAACACTTAAGGTGCTCTTGTGGCTACAAGGTCTGTTACCCACCACAAGGTGGGGTGTCTCATAATTGGGTGCAAGAGGAACATTATGAATAGAAACCCTTTCTAAACACTCTAAGTCAGTAACTACCCTTTTTATCACTCAACTTCTTGGTGCAAGGATTAATCCTAGTGGACTACCAGGATCACCCAAAGATTTTACACTCACCATCTGTGTTCCCTTGGTTGTGCTTATGGCACTTCCATAACAAAGTCAATATCTCTTGTGGGTAACCACTTGGTGTGAGGTGAAGGAGCACTTAGCATGGGCCAAGTTGTTCAGTAATGAACTATGACTTTAAGGTAGATGGCTTGGCAAGTTTTTTTGAATGTACTGACCTGTATAAACATCCTCACAAATCAAACATCTCGGTAAAATTGGCAGGAAGGTTGTTTTGATATCACAAATGCTTATTGACAAGCTTGTCTTGACCCTTGTTCAATTGTTTGAGACATGCTAAAATACCCTTACTATTTGCAAAACTTGTTGTCCTTTGACATGAATTGAAATCTCACACTGTTTGATCTAAAATTACATGACTGTCAAACTACAAATGTGAATTTTTTAGTCCAAATTGTCCTTTTCACAATTCACTAGGAAACTATCGCACAATCTATAGAGAAATATCGCACGAGAGATTTTTCCAAAAAAGTATTGTCTAGCTCCTTCTAGGTCTATCGCCTGGTCATACTATTTTTTTCCATATTTCTTTAAAAGAACTATCACTCCAAAGAAAAGTATTGCCTTGTTACTAAAAACTATGTCGTACGATACAAATTGTTGTTCTATTATCGTTTGGATTCTGGAGGAATATCACCTGGGTTATTTTATTGTCAAAATAGAGTCTGCAGTGTATTTTAACCGATCTAGGATCTTGTCACTACATTCCTTCCTGGGCCTAGTCTCAAATATGTATGTTAGGTGTTGTCCTAAGTTGAAAAGATGAGTTTAATCCATCAAATGTAAGTCTCCAAATGTCATTGATGATCACTTGTCAAAATTTAGTTAGTGTTCAATGCTCACTATTTGCTATTGAGCTCCTCACTCGCTCTCTTAGCTCAAGTCACTAGTGTTGTAAATTCTTGAACACTCTTGAAAAGCCATTTATTTTTCTTTGATAAGTGATTATTATTGATTATACAAGCTACAAATCTGAAACACTTCTCTCATCCTATTAAACAAAGACATGTCCTTACATGCTGATCACAACTAGGTTCCAAGTTGGTAATGGTAGTCGTCCCTTTTTTGTATTCACACAGTTAGAGACTCCACCTAGGTACCCTCAAGGATAATTTTGTGTGGAAGATCTTGATTTTAATCAAATGCAAATATCAAACATCTGGCACAATCCACTTTATAGTTTTGAGAACTCATTCTGAACACCCTTTGATACACCCATAGGTGAAAACATTTAGACCAACATGCATCACAACAAAATCAAATGTTGTTTAGAAGAGAAAACACGTAAAAATGAAAGGCATATGGAATATATCCATGCTAGAGAAATAGTTGATCAATAGGTTAAGCCTAACACTCATACAAACCATGAGGAAACTAGAAGAGGCTATTATCGCAATCCATTTGAACACATTCCCCTCGGTAGTAATGATGACAATCACACACCTCCAAGGACTCCTAGAGTCAATGCAGGAGCATGCCCATCACCACCTAGACAATCATAATCGCATCATGAAAGTGATGATGAGGTCATTAGTGAAGATTTCATAAGGTCTCAATAAGACGAGCTCACTCAAAAATTGATGCTCAAAGCTTTAGAACAAAATGGGGACCAATACTTCAAGTTTATGACAACAAAAGGATGGAAACTCCCCCAAGATTTTGATGTACAATGAATAATCAAAAAACTAGAGCCCACTGAGGCTGAAATCCTAAGAGAAGAAATGAAAGAATTGAGGAAACAACTTGCACAATTAAAAACTTGCAAAGAGCCATCTAAAACTTCATTTGTTGAATCAATATGTGCTTTTTCCATTTGATAGGATTTCATACATGCCTCCATTTCCTAAGGATATAAAGGTTCCTAAGTATGAAAAATACGATGGAAATGGTAACCCTTAAGATCATGTGAGGCATTTCTATGCTATTAGCATTGATTTCATGCATGAAGACTCCTATCTTATGTGTTTGTTGCCTAGGAGTCTAAGAGGAAAAGCTATGGAGTGGTTCACAAAATTGACTTCCCCTCTCAAAACATTTGATGAGCTTGCATAACATTTTATCCAACAAGACTCTTATAACATTCAACATCCCATAACTATGTTGGACTTGTGCTAGATCAAACAAAAACAGGGAGAACTTTTTGCAGCATACCTTCAAAGATGGAGATCCCTATACTCTAGGTACCCTTGGCAAGTTCTTGAAGCTAAGAAAATTGACATCTTTGTCAACATTCTTGTATCAGAGCTATACTTTGACTTAAGAAAATAGTTGTTCACATCCTTCAACATAATTGTTATGAGTGCATATCACATTGAGGATGTTGCTATCAAAAAGGGTGACATTATTGTGAATAAAGAGAAAAATGGCAACGAAAATGACAAAGAAAAAAACAAACCTTCAAACAAGAACAAATATGTTGTCAATGATGGAATAGTGTATGCTCCTAAGACCAAGGAACCTAAGTTTAATATTTCCAATGCCATCTATGCTAAAAAAAAAAAAAAGGTTTGAAACCACAAACATATGACAAGAACACCAAGTTTACTAAAAAATGACGTGTTTATACACCAATGGTTGAACCTTACGAAGTGGTCTTAAAGACCTTGATTGCAAACAAACTGGTGACATTGCTAGACAATGTCCACCCCTATGACCCACCCATTAGACCTCCTTGGTGGCAAGAGGATCATATTTTTAGTTATCATAGAAGAAAAGGTTGTAACACTAAACACTATTTTAAACTCAAAGACATCATTCAAGATCTCATAGAGGCTAGTAAAGTTTTCCTGGATGGTCTTGTTAAAAATTATGACCATAAAGCTTTCAAGCAACCCTTGCCCGAATATGAGAAAGGTGAAACTTCCAAGGCTTCTAAGAAGAATCATAATGCTAAGATCAATTATGTCTATGCTAACATTGATAATGTTATCAACATGATTAAACCTATTGAGTATCTTTGCATGATAAATTCTAAATCTAACAATCAACCCAACTACGATGTTAAGGATGAAAGACCCAAAGTTATCCTCAAAATGTGAAATGCTCCCCAATGCCATAAGGATGCTAGACCTAAGGCGGTACTTCAAGTGGTTGAATCTTCCTCTTCATAGATTAAACCACTTAATGCTATCACTAGGGGACAATCTAAAGTCGTTCCAAAAGTTGCTAATGATCCTAAGAATGTGTCATCATCCAAACAAGCAACTACCTCAGCAATCTCCAATTATGACCTTGTCAGCCAAATACAACGTACCCCAACTCAAATTTCCATCTTTGATTGTTAGAATTATCCCTTTTGTACAAAGAAATTCTTGAAAAAGCTTTATGTTCTGCAAACATTCCCATGGATATCAATGCGGAATGATTCCAAGCTATGGTGAACCATTTCTCTTCACCTCACTACCTCACCTTTTTTGAAGAAGATGATAGAGCTCTCAGTCATCCCCACAACCTTTCCCTCCATGTCAAAATCCAAATATTTTGTACTCACGTTCACTGAGTACTGATAGACAATGGTGTAGGGTTGAACATCATCTCATTCAATGTGATCCAATAGTTAGGCATGTTTGAATTTTCCATTGACCCTAGGTGCAAGATCACTATAAAATCCTATGATGAGGTCGAAAGACCTTCCAAAGGTCTAATTGTGCTTCGAATCAGAGTTGGTCCAATTGAGCAAGATGTCATTTTCCAAGTCCTAGACATACCCCTTGCATACAATTTATTGTTGGGATTACCATGGATTCATGACATGCAAGTGGTACCTTCCACATATCATTAGTGTATCAAGTTCCCATTCAATGGTACGGAGCTAGTTGTCCCTGAAGACAACTCAATATCTATCAATATGTTATCTGTTGCAAAAACATTAGTTCCACATAATCACTCTTCTCATGAGTTGACACCATCCTTTACAGAGTGTGAACATAAACTAAAAATGATGAGCCTAGGCATGGGTGAGTACACTTTAGACTCTATTGTTACTTTACCTATTTCACCTTGGTCTTATGGGAAACCTTCTACCACAAAGAAGCTTTTAGCTTCTGCAATGATTCTTTTTGGAACCTTTGTTCAATCCTCAATTCCCCTAGAAGCAGGGGAAAAAAAGAATAAGCAATCAAAGGTTGGATATATAGGGAAGAGGAAGATGACCACAAAAGTCATAGTCGCTACTCCCATCTCTCCTAAACGTTATGACAAAGGATATAAACTTCTCATAAACATGGGCTATTAGAGCCATGGGTCCTTAACTAGTAGAAAAAAAGCTCTAGTAGAACCTTTAAGTCATATTAAGGGTTGTGACACTTGAGATACTGTTCGCCTAGGTTTTGGGCTAGAAGATGAAATACCAGTATTTGATAGAAGAGTGCCCGTGTCTAGTGAATCAGAGGATGGTAATCCTCCCTTTGTTGCTACCACTTTGCAAGATGAGGATTTCATACCCCTCACCTCTCTCCTTTGGGGAGAAGAAACACTAACTAGCGACAATGATGATGAAGCTTCCACTTCTTGACAACAGGAACAAGATGAACTGGACCATGAAGACTTAAATAGAGGATGGATTAGAAAAAGCATTGCTTTCTTAATTGCTAGAGATTAGAGTACAGACTCCCTTGAGTATGAATCGGAAACCCTGTAAAATGCATCTTGTGAATTAGGGGTGGATGTCATTCACACCTATGCAACCCAACCGAATGTAGCCAAAGAGTCTAGTATAGGGTCAGACAAGTTTGGCTCGCAAACTACTTTTGTGGATCATGATGGTCCCTCTAGGTCTATTCTTGATTTGAATTCCTTTGCAATGTTCACTATAGGTTCAACTTTGCATATCACTAGAGATGACTCTTTTCATATTAACAACCTTGATGCTTCCACATCTCTATCCTTGCTTCACCCTAATCTCATAGATTGGTCAGTTCAACATCAAAAACCTGAAATACCATTTTTTCAAAATGACTATGATATCACTTGCTACCTAAATGACATTGAACTTCTAACTTCTTCCACCAGTGAACCCATGGTTAACATGATGAAATCAGATATCAAGTACCTCAATCATAAAATTAAAAGAAAAAACAAGCAGTCATATGGCAAAAACCACTTTGTGGTGGTATCTAAACCTAAAAAAAGTAAAAACACAGACGTATCCAATGGTGAAAACCCCCTTGAGATGCCTACAGATGAGGTACTTGTTAGTCTTCCAAGCTATTTTCAGGATAGATCTTCAATTCTCATTGAACCTACATAGCCTATCAACTTGGGGATAGAGGAATCTACTAAAATTATCCATATGGCTCAATTATTGTCAACTAAAAAAAAGGAGATTTTTGCCAAATTCTTTCAAGAGAAGAAGATCAATTTGCATGGACATACTCTGATATGCCAGGACTTGACACAGACCTTATCATGCATCATTTATCTATCTCTCCTAGTGTAAAACCTATTAGACAAAAACTAAGGAAGATACATCCACATGTAGCCCTCTTGGTCAAAGCAGAGTTGGAAAAACTCTTGAGTGCAAACTTTATCAGATCTATTCATATGCAGAGTGGATTTCCAACATTGTACCTATGTCTAAACATGATAAATCCATTTGAGTTTGTATTGATTTCAAATATCTGAACAAAGCATGCCCTAACGATGACTTTCCACTACCAAACATAAACATGATAGTGGATATGATGGAAAGTTATAAAATGTACTCCCTAATGGATGGCTTTTCTGAGTATAACCAAAATAAGATTGCTCCAACTATTCAAGAAAAGATAGCCTTTACATGTGCCTGGGGCACCTTCTACTGGAATGTCATGCTCTTTGGACTTGAAAATGTTGGTGCTACATATCAATGAGCAATGACCAGCATCTTCCATGATATGATGCATAAAAATATGGAAGATTATTTTGATGACACATTAGAAAAATATTTTAAATGAGACACACATCTTGACGGCCTTAGTTTGATCTTGGACCATATGGAACAATTTCAACTTAGGCTAAATCTTAAAAAGTGTGCCTTTGGTGTCACATATAGAAAACTACTAGGCTACATTATATTAGCAAAAGGCATTGAGGTTGATCCTAAAAAGCTACAAGAACTCATGGAAAGACCTCCTCCAAGAAATATCAGTCAACTCAGAAGTCTACAAGGGCATCTGCAATCCATTAGAAGATTCATTTCTCAGTTGGCTAATAAAGCTCAATCTTTTAACAAAAATTTGCATAAAGGCTCTACTCATATCTGGTACAAAGATTTCCAACAAATTCTAGACCAAATCAAAGGGTACTTGGCTAAACCTCCTGAATTAATTCCACCCATACTGGGAAAACCTTTGATTTTGTACATCTCATCTACAACTTCCTCTCTAGGAGCATTATTGGCACAGAGTGATGAGGCTAGAAAAGAATGTGCAATATACTACATTAGTTTCACTTTGGTAACTTATGAGATGAACTATAGCACCATTGAGAAGGCTTTCCTAGTAGTGGTCTTTGCTTCTCAAAAACTCAGGCATTACATGTTGGCACATAAAGTTCATCTGATTGCTAAAATTGGCCCCTTGAAATAGTTGTTGAGAAAAGTTGTGCTTACTAGCCATCTGGCTAAATGGATGATGATTCTTTTAGAATTTGACATGCAGTATGTCGAATATAAATCTATCAAGGGTTAGACCATAGCTGACCAATTGGCTAATTTTCCAGTAGAGGATACAACACCTATGCAAATTGAATTTCTAGATGCCTCAATTATGTACATCACTGAGAGAACTTAGAAAATGTTCTTTGATGGTTCTCACACATAGAATGGGGATAGAGAAGGTGTCTTTCTTATTTCCCCACATGGTTATACAATCCCAAAATCCTAAAAACTCCTATTCCTTGCACAAACAACATTGTAAAATATAAGGCATTAACAAATGGGATCAAAATGGCTCTTGAATGGAGAATCACTGAATTGCACATCTATGGAGATTCCCAACTTCTTATAAATCAAGTGAACAATGAATATCAAAAAAATGATGACAAGATGATACCCTAAAAGAATTTGATTGATGCTCTAAGGAACTATTTCACTTTTGTGACATTCTAGCAAATTCCTAGAGCAGAAAACAAGGTTGTCGATGTTATGGCCACTCTAGCATCTATCCTCCAGTTGCAAGAACATGAATCACAATTTGAGTTCCTGGTGGAAGAACTATATCATCCTACCTATGATCCCTCAAATAACCATATGATCTACATCATTGTAGGTTTGGATTCCTCTCATTATGGTACTATCTTCTCTTACCTATGTGATCAAGTTATTCCTGAAACCCTCAAGCGTAACCAAAAATGCCAACTCCTCTGCAATGCTTCACATTACACTTTTTTCTTTGGTGACTTGTAGAGGAAGAGTCTAGATGAAATTTTTCTTGGGTATTTAGAGTCTGAAGAATCTGAAAAGACACTAGTCAAAGTCTACAGCAACATTTTTGGGGCACATTCTAATGGCCTTGCACTTTCTCAAAAATTGCTTAGGGCGGGTTATTATTGGCCAACCATGCAAGCTGATGTTTTTCATTATGCTAAGTCCTATAAGAAATTCCAACTTCATGGTAATTCAATTCATGCTTTTGGG
This sequence comes from Cupressus sempervirens, assembly GCA_028749045.1. Classification (NCBI taxonomy): domain Eukaryota; kingdom Viridiplantae; phylum Streptophyta; class Pinopsida; order Cupressales; family Cupressaceae; genus Cupressus; species Cupressus sempervirens. Next base: position 628,818,818 of record CM053787.1, read on the forward strand.
CATGATTTGATTCCCTCTGTGGCATATTGGCCATTTCAACAATGGGCCTTTGACTTGGTAGGAAAAATTCATCCAAGTTTATCAAGTGGCCACAAGTTCATCATCACAATAATAGAGTATTTCACCAAATGAGTTGAGGTTGTGCTACTATCTACTACTATAGGAATACATGCTTCCCTATTTATACTCAATCATATCATTTTTTGTTATGGTATTCCTTCTTCCGTTGTTACTGATAATGGAGGAATATAATTCAAGAACCAGGACCTCAAACAGTTGTGCAAGAAATTTAGAATAAAATAACATTGATCCTCCATATACTACCCTCAAGGGAATAGCCAAGTTGAGGCCTCCAACAAAATATTTCTAAAAATATTGCAACAAATGGTTCACAAATTTGGGAAGGACTGGCACTTACAGATCAATCTAGCACTATGGGTCTATAGAACTACCATCCGTACTCTTATAGGGGCCACACCTTTTCCTTTAGTCTATGGTTCTGAGCCTATCCTCCCCTTAGAAGATAAGATACCCTCATTGTGAGTCTCCTTACATGGGTTAATAACCAATGAAGACCATAGGGCTATGCAAGTACAAGAACTGGAAACTCTTAATGAACGTCGCAAGGTTTCTTTTGATCACATGAGGGCTTATCAGAAGTGCATGTCTACTTAGTATAAAAAGAAAGTTCAACCTCATGAGTTTCAAGTGGGTGAACTTTTTCTCAAGAAAACTCTAAAAATTAGCAGAACTGAGAATAGAAAGGGAATTTTGAACCTAATTGGTTGGGCATATACATTATCATAGCAACATTTTGGTCTGGTGCTTATCCACTTTCTACTCCTGAAGGGGAATAACTAGTAGAGCCTATCAATGTCCTACATCTAAAGAATTTCTATGCTTAGAGACTCACCACTCAATTCTTTTGTACATACTTATTACTCCTGAAAAAATCCTAAAAATTAGAAAATGTCCTGAAAAAATGATCATCTTAGTGAAAACCTAGCAATAGACACTTTGATGTATCACAAAAAAATTTAAAAAATTCAAAAATACACAAACAAAATGAAAAATGAAAAAGTCCTAAAAAAATCAGCCAGGTGATGAAAACCTATAAATAGGAGCTACTTGAGGCCCTTGCACCTAAGTCTATCAGTCTCAATCACTCACTCCGCAACACATTTCCTGGCTTGGAATTGTTTCATGTCCTCGTCTCAGGGGCACAGCTACTTAGCCTATTAAGGTCTCCTTGTGAATTAGGGTTTCTTTGGCAATTCACAAAATAGTATTTTTCAACACTACCTCCTTTGACATCAAGTGTTTCTCAACACTTTTCAAATAGGCTACCTACAGTCTCGGATGTCGCGATATTTCTCACTATCAAAACCAAGTCTTGAAGAAATAGCGAAGTGACTTACACACACACACTTAAATATTTAACCAACTAAGCTATGATGAACTTTATCTACTTTTGTGTGGTCTACAATGATTTCTTTTCTATGTGTTCCCTCCCTAATAGTCTTTCAAGGATGTCATGGACTAGAAGACTAGGGGCATGGGGCATGTTTTTCTTGCTTTTTGCATATGGGTATGCTTTGTTCATCTACAGTGTTTAAAGCATTCATGCTTGTCCTATTTGACACTTTGACTCACAAATGTATCATCCTTGGCTATTTTTACAAGACCGCACTCAGAGGTTATCTTGGTGCTTATGCCTTTGATACAGGTGTAATATTTCTATATTAAACTTAGGGAATCTAATCATGTAGCCATCTTGACTTACATGTCCTTGATGCTTATATTGGATTTTCACATTCCTATTTGATATCGATCATATTCATATCCTCATAGTTACACTAGTGATGCTTGTATGATCTCATGATGTCCCTAATAAACACTCAATGATGAAATTAGAGTCTAAATATTATGTGTTTCTTGTTGGTAAACCACTTAGCATATTAGCTTTCATTTTAGGATTATTTTTTAGCTTAGTCTTGCATTTCTACATGTAGGGAGAGCTCTCTCTTTATCCTTTTCAAACATGTCAGCTAACTGCTTTCATACCTTCTTTTCTTTCTTCTTAATCATTTCTTTTCATCTTCTTGATCTTTCACTTCGACTCTTTTTCTATCATGTCATCACAAGGGGTTAATCTAAACATCACATCTAATTTATCCAAGTGTTCCATTTTACAAAAACATAAGTCTACATCATACACATGAGAGATAAACATCAAACATGAGAAAAATCCTTGAGCATATTAACATGAGTATAAAAAACAACGCATACATGAGCAAGAAATTAAAACATCGCATGGAAACTTAAAGTGCTCAAGCATTCACCAAAATGAGACAATTACACAAAACTCTCGATCAAATCCAGTATCTCATATATATCAAAATGTGTCACTATACATATAAAATGTGAGATCCAAAATTTGGATATTCGTCTCAAAATACATGGGGTACAATAAAAAACTATCATGATACATCAGCCTAGACCTAAGACTGACTCACTCCCACTACAACTGGTGGTGGCCCTGGTGGAGGAGCCTATCTCCTATCTGATGAATGTACTACACCCTCCGATCTATTGGCTCACTTCAAGTAGTCAAGAAGTCCCTACCCTAGCGGCACCACACCCCTTTAGGCGGTATAATAATATGTGGCTTGTGCACCATGGTGTATTTCCTCTCACCTAGTAGCATCTCTCTCCCTATGAAGCTCATCGACTCTTGCCTGATCATCTATGAGCTACTGGTCTCATACTGCAATAGCTACTACACTACCTACAACTTGGCCTCCATAGCCCATAGCCCAGCATCCCACTCATCCTCACCTCTAGTTGGTTGCTCCACCTACACCTCCATTAGCTCCACTCTCTAATGTCTCAATGGCTTTTTCTCCTCCTCCTCATCCTCCTCCTCTCTCACAACTTAGGCCCATGTTCGCCTCCTCCCAACTCGGGAATTGCCCCCAACCTCCATCCATCTACCTCTGCCTCCACCTCCACCACCATTGCCCCCATCTCCCCCATCTTGTTGTTGTGAATGAGGCATCTGACTGAGTAAATTATGGGAAAGGATGTCTTTTCCTCCCATATAAATATGTCAAATCTGCACCTACATCTACTACCTCTTGCATGTAATCCCAAGGCTCTCACACTAATGTTTCCATCTCCTAGAGTGTTGTGTGATAGTCTAGCATGGGAAGCCAATCTTGTACCTCCTCTCCATGGAACCATGCATAGGTGGTCATCTCTACTGAAACTACGTGTCACTCTGCAAACTATCGCCATAATCGATTGATCACAAATCAATCAGTGATATTTGTGTGCTTGTCAACTAGGGGTCGGTTGTAACATATATACTCTATCTCCCACAAGTCAAACCATCTATGGCACTGTCAGTATGGTCGCCATACAAAGGAGGTAAGCTCATCTAACACTTGTCGATGATATGTCAGATCTCCACTATGTGTCTGTGGTATAAAACCTCTATATCTTAATATATAATGTTGGCTACGCCCTCACGACTGCACCCATGGTTGGATCATAGAAATGTGCTCCCACACCCATATCTAACCTAGCACTGATCCACATGCCCAAGAGTGTCCCTTATGAAAGACAACCTCATGTAGCTCATGATACATATCTACAAAGGTTGTCAGTCCCCACGCCATCCTCCGTGGCCGCCTAATCAAGTCTGCTAGTAACCTGCCCCATCCTAGCAAGAACCCCTTCTAGCCCCTGTCAATAACCAAAGCCTAAGAAACTAGAGAAAAAATCAAGCACTGCAGTGGGTACTCATCACCATACTCATCTATAAGCCACTCCCAGCTCAAATGGCAGTCTAAAATAGTGACATCATAAAACATCTTCTGCACTACTACTCTCCCCTCTATTGAGGTCTGATCATAATAAACCTGTGACATACAACAAACCTTGCATCAATATACCTCATGTGAACATCAAAACCTGAAAATACAAAAAAGAAATCAAATGTAGAACTCACCAGATCACTGTAACATGGTACTCAAAGGATGCGATATACATCCTCTAAGGTGATCATCACCTATCCAATAGACAGGTGAAAGGTGTTGTGCTCAGTATGCCACTGCTCGGCTAACGTAGTCAACAACCCATGGTTTGCTCATATGTTGGGCATATGAGTAACCCACATTGGCCCCATACTCGATATGATGGCCTTCTCATCATTAGTGAGGCGATCTAAAATAGGTAATCCCACCACTTTGGGGGCCCTGATAAGTAATGCGGGGAACACCATATACAAAACAATGACAAAGAAACATTAGTAGCATCTCAAAGCAATGCTCAAACCTTTAAAATTCAACTAAAAACACAAAAATTAGGTCATGTGATACTTTTTCATATATACAGGCAATAAGTTTTGTTGTCTAAGTATTGCACGATACTTTTTATAATACCTGGGTAATACTTTTGACCTGGGTGATATTTTGCATCAGTTTGCATAACAATTGGGTATAGCCCATATGACAAAATTTTATAAAGGGTGTTACACTTTTTTTCATGCGAAATATTATGTGATATTTCTCAAAGTACTCATAAAATACTTTTTAAATATCGCATGATATTCCATATTTCAAACCATAAAATAGGTGAAAACACTCATAAATGTATTTAAAATGAAAAAATTGATGACTTATTGGCACCTTATAGCCGAGAGGTCAGTTGTGCAACCGGTTGCACTCAAAACGAAGTCGATGGGTCAGAATGCATGCTAATGCCATTTTATCTCTCAAACTCACTCTAAGCTCTCCAAATTCACACAAGACAAAATGATTTGAAAATGATTCTTGCACCCCTTATATAGCCTTCGGACCTAATTTTGACCCATTTTTCAAACTCCTCAGAATACTACAAAAATTACACCCCTAGCTAATTTTGACATCTTGGATCCATTTTCAAGATCAAAATTGAAATTTGAGTTCATCTTGATTGTCAATATCATATTTTAAAATTTTACCTTCTATGTAGTTAGCTAACACCTTGAGGTCTAATCTTCGAATCTTCACTGGGGCATCTTGATTTCTTCATGTCTTCATCATTTCTACAGTTCATATCTTCTTTAATTCACCTTTTCATGTCTAAAATTATTTTTCTACTCAATTTGACCTAATTTTCATGCTTTATCCTTCATGGTCAACTCTAGTCAAACTAGGGCATTCTATCATTTCCTTATGGTCACTCTTTGGTTCTAATCATCTATCTGTCATCATGGACTTTTCTATATCTTGATTTACTCATATCTAAGCTCATTTTTGCATCTCCCTTACCTCATTTCAATTTTGATCCCAAGGGGGCAGAAATACTCTCTCATCACTTACTACAACTACTTATTTCTTAGGAACATATGTTTGATCTTTCCATTCTCTCACAATCTATCTTCTTTTCTTGGTGTTAGCATTCTCCTTTAGTTCTGACATTGTCTATTTCCTGTGTTCAGTACTATTGCTATCTCTTTCTACATTTTGTTCTTCGGAGTCAGAGATCTCTATTGCTGCCTACTTGGCTTTTATTTTCTTTGACGTATTATGTTCCCAAATTGATCACACATTAGTCAAACAGGGGCAAATGTAATCACCTAAAAATGGTCACCTAGACTATTAGCCCCCTTCTCAGCATTTTGGCTAAATTAATTAATCATTTACCTAGACCAAATTGCTAGAAATCATTTAATTCAATTATAACCTATAGTTTGACTATACTATCCTAAGTTCATTATTTAATTAAAATAACATGTCCCCTTTTAATTAAATAAAAGCCCCCTTTCTTCTAACCCACTCAATGTGCACACATAAAGCATTATTTCTATTTTGCAAATTAAAGGAAAAGACTCTTTTTGTCTCATATGCAAAGTCAACTATTTGTTTATTGGTTGACTTGTGTGTGCACGTGGATCAAGCTTATTTTCAAACTCCACCCTTGATCTTCCATCATCTTGATCTTGATCTCCACCATCTATACTACTTTAAAAGAGAGAGAGCTTTCCCCCTCAAGGGATCCACACTCTTGAGTATTGTTATGCTATAGGTTTACCATTTGAAATCTTAAGAGCATTTGTAGAAAGCTTCCATTTTCTTGTCTACATTCTCTCATCATGGCATTTTAGCATAGTTGCATGATAGCTTATTTTTCTTTACTAGAATCTAGCTAACATGGCTTAATAGTTGGATTTGTAACACTCGTTCTTGTTAACATAACTACATTTTACATATTCATACTAGTTTAGTCTATATTTTCATTGAATTCTTGAGGCATTCTTTGTGGAAATTTGCATTCTTGCATCTTGTCTCTAAGATAACTTCTCATTGCATGGTTTACTAGCAAGAAACGTATTTATAAGGCCCAACTGAGAGCCCTCAC